>JAEANM010024418.1:0-11161 GCA_017656035.1 Myanophis thanlyinensis
AATAGAATAGAATAGAATAGAATTCTTTATTGGCCAAGTGTGATTGGACACACAAGGAAGGAATCGGTACATTCGTCAGGAATCATAAGATACAACACTTAATGTTTATTCCTTACAATGGATTATTTCCTGATTTAGTCAATATTAAAAAGGTAAACATTTGAATCAGTACAAATCACATTGATGGCATCAATTAAGGATTTTTTGGCAACATCAGAAGGAATTTGCCTTCTTCCAAGGTAATTGTTTAATTTCCTTGTTTAGCCAAATTCCTTTGAATTCCCATGTGATCCAAGTACTACCAAAGCTGATTCTACTAAATTTTTGAACTAAGTCAAGATCGGAAAAGCACTGCTACCTATGGAGATTCCATGCTTAGGCTGCCTTTACTAGAACAAATAAAAAATATGCCTACCAAAGACTAATCTTATGTTTGATTCCACCACTGATATTTAATTTTCTAACCACTGCATAGGCCTCTTTCAGAAGTGTTGGAATTCCTATTGATACTCATATACAAATTAAGAATAATACAATCTTCCTTCAAACCTTATGCTTATTAATAATATTATGAACTAGTATTTCCCAATAGTTTATGGGATTCTATCAATAAAACTGTTGTTCAAATATAGGCTATACATCATGTAATAGAAAAACAAGGTGAATGAAGAACATACTATACAATATATATTAAAGACACCATGAAGTATTTACCTCCTGAAAGATGGAGCAGAAAGGTTAGGTCCAGATAGTGTGGTAGAAGAAACAGTAGTAACAGCTGGTTCTATGGTCACAGAACTAGTTGAATTTGCTTCTGCCCTGTTTCGTGGGAGTTTGTTTCCATTCCATCCCAAATCAGAGAATAAGTCAAATGTTCAAAACAAAAAAATTTTGCCTACACATTTTTTGGGTTATACGGCAAAATTGTTTGATTTGAATGTGAAACGCTTGATTAGTATTCATGCTAACTTTGAAGTCTGCTGCATTCTATCATTCTTTTAAATGGTCAAAACTGAATAGATACATACAATTCAGATCAGTGTGAGCAATTCAATAATTAATTTGATAAAATAATATAATCCTCATGATGCCCAGCTTTATTTTACATTTTAATGTTCTGGAGACATTCTCAAACTACTAGAAGTTTCAATAAAAATGCAGCACACAAACTTAATCAGATCTAGAACAGAAATTGTTTCATCTTTGCCTAACAGATGCTGAAAAACATGCTGTGTCACTTTGACACATTAGTACCACTTTGTGTCTACAGTTTAACCTCACAATAGAGGAGTATCAATAACATAATCTCTTTTTTTTTTTAGCTATTGAGATTACAATGTGTTTTCCTTGGTCTTCTTTACCACTTAGCAACTTTCCATGCAATAAGCACTAAACACATGGAGAGTTATTGTATGTGAACATGCCCTCTATGTAAAAAAGAATCAATGGTAGCTTTTCCCACAATCTGGAATTTAATAGTAATTGGTAGTAAATTGGTAGTAAAGTGATGATAAACGAAATGCTCTGACTCCCAAATGTGATCATTATTTAATCAAGAATACCTGTGACTTCTTAAGAACAGTATTAATATTATTAATGGTTATATTACTACATGATGCAGATGAGTTTTCCTAACAAAATTTAGTCACGAGTGTGACTTGGGAACTGATGGAATCACAAAAGAAGAGCCAACCTCTGAGGCTGTTGTGGTGGTGGTAATGCTGGTTGTTGAAATTCTTCAGGTACTTCACAGATCTGAAGAGCTTCAGAATGGGAATGCTGAACTTCTAGTCCATTCGTTAGAACTCTAGATATGATTTATATGTAATAATAACAACAACAACAGAGTTCTTGTGTTTTCAAGTCTAGCTACTGTAGAAAATAAAACTTTTGACAGAATAAAAACAATAGGGCAATCAATCACATTACAGATTATTTTTTTTTTAATCTTAGCTTTAAAGAAAAACAAACTTAATGTGTGTTCTGCCCTACAAAGCCAGGATATGTAAATGCTGTGTGTGTGTGTGTGCGCGCACTCCCATAGATTATTGCAGCAGCCATCAGTAGGGACAGTTATACCCATCTGCATCTGATTCCTGGAAAAATAACTTTATAATAACTGAACTTGGTAAACAGGAGTAAAACATAGTCAAGGATTATCAGAAAAAAAGAAAAGAAAAAATGATAGAAGCAATAGCAATAAGACTTAAATTATGCTTTAAATTATTCTGTAAGCAGTTTATAGAGTCAGCATATTTCCCCCAACAATTTGGGTCCTCATTTTACCAACCTCAGAGGGATGGAAGGCTGAGTCAACCTTCAGCCGGTCAGGTTCGAACTCCTGGCAATGGGCAGAATCAACCTGCAATACTGCATTCTAACTACTACACCAAAATGGCTACCTGGGACACAGCAATGGTTTGGGACATAAAGATCTAGAGCATAGGTGTCAAACTTGCGACATCACATTGTCATCACATGACGCATCGCAACTTTTTTCTCCTTTGCTAAATGGGGGTGGGCGTGGCCATTGTGTGACGCATCCGGCCCATGGGCCGCGAGTTTGACACCCCTAATCTAGGGGAATTAGTTTATAGAAAGACTTTTTGGAGATTAAAAAACAAAACAAAAAATAGTGATTCAATTAAAAGTGTTTGCGTTAAGATTGGTAATAGCATATGGGGGAGGTGTGAGATCTCTGAGAAGGGACTGAGACCGAACAATATCTGATGGCTCTTTATATTGCTCGTATCTTACAACACAAAAGAGCAAGCATCCAGATTTCATTGTGGCAGGAAAATGAATAAATATATATAGGCCTAATCAAAATTCATATTAAAAAATGGAAACAACAGAATGGTTCTTCAGTCTTTCAAATGGTAATGCAGGGATATCAAGAATATGTTTAATTCAGTGATGGATCCTTCAGACCCTAATGAAATTAGGTATTGAACTCAGAAGCTGTGTTGTATAGGATCAAAATCAATACCTTTTCCCAGACTAAGAAACAGTAGAAAGTACACGGCCAGGACTGAATCAATGTCTCCTGTTTTAATCATATTTTCTTTGGGGGGGTGGATGAGTGAATGGAGAAAGTCACTGGATGTAACAGCCTATAAATAATACATTAATCAAAAACTTTTTTTCTCAGTAAAAATCATCCAGAAGATCACTTGAAAAGGCTACAAAACCTGTAAAGTTGTGGGGTTTTTTTTTAATCAGGGCAACCTGGTCTACCCAATTATGGGACGGACTATACCCTTTCCACTTTCACCTTTCAGCCCCAATCCAGCAGCCTTTATAGGCAGTCGCTTTCGCGACAAACTATTTTTGTGTTAAATATATGTTTTACTGACAAAGAAATAAAGAGAGACTAATGTAGATCTATTTCAAGCTATTTAGCTCTCATCAGCTAGCCATACCTTTCTGGGATTCAAACCTGGGCTACTTATATATTAAGATAAGGTAAAGGTTCCCTTGCACATGCGTGCTAGTTGTTTCTGGCTCTAGGGGGTGGTGCTCATCTCCGTTTCTAAGCCAAAGAGCTAGTGCTGTCCGAAGACATCTCCGTGGTCATGTGACCGGCATGACTAAACGCCGAAGGCGCAGGGAGTGCTGTTACTTTCCCACCAAGGTGGCTCCTATTTTTCTACTTGCATTTTTTATGTGCTTTTGAACTGCTAGGTTGGCAGAAGCTGGGATAAGCAACGGGAGCTCACTCTGTTACATGGTGCTAGGGATTCGAACTGCTGAACTTGTATATTAGGTAGTTGTATTAACTCTAAGCCATGGGCTCTCCTCATTTTGTCGGCTATACCAGGAGAAAGATGAAGTGTTTTTTAACTTCTGTGGCGTTCAATATACTATAGTCCAAATTCTAAGGTGGTGAAGCTAATACAAACTCCCATAAAAGCAAATGCTCCTTCGAATTACCAAAAATGAATTAGGACCCTTCTAAGACCCACAGAGGGTGGATTTTAAAGCTTTTCACTGTACCGTTAAAATATATCTTAGATCTTTAAAGAATCCAGCATAGGAACCATCCAGCAAAAGATTAATTAGTTTAGCTCTAGAAAATATTTATGGTAGCAGACACACAGTTGGCTACCACTTCCACTGGCTCCAAAAATACCACCTTAGCTTTAGGCCTAGCTCAATTAGTGACAGGATTGGATTGATCTCTCCGAGCTGTGAAGAACTGAAAACTCATCTCTAGGTATTTAAAAGCCTTTGTTTGTTCAATGTTGGTAATATATATCTATCAATGATAAGAATGACAGGCAGGTCTTTTGATGGATATCACTATTTTTGCTTAAGAAATATTGATGACAAGTTGGTAACTTGATTACATCAGGCCAGAAGGTTTGAATGCAAGGAGGAAGAACTGCAATGATATAGAGGTGAAAACAGTTTGGGCTATGAAGAAAAGACATATAATAACTAAAGACAGATTGACCTAAAACAGCACTAGAAAAACAACAAGAACAAATACTGAAAAAAATAGGTGACAAACATAGGAATAATTACAGGGGGGAAAATATTTTTTTCCGAGCAAAGAAAAACCTAGCAAGGACCGATTTGCATAATATTTTCCTGACTCTCCAAAGCTACAAAAATGAAAGATAACCATCAGAGGGATAACTGAAATTACCTGACATGTTTTTTTTCTGCTAAATATTCTGGTAATTATTGCCAGAGATCAAACGTTCTATTACAATAATGGCAGTGTAGCATATGGCAAACAAAGGAGAATCCAGTCTGTACTTCTCCTGTTATATACTTCTTTGTACAAATTCTATTCATTCCAAATACTGAATGGAGAGCAGTTTTACCAACTTCAGTTCTCAGAATTCAATCATGCTATCTTGGAACTCTTGAGAACTGTAGTTCCAAAACATCTGGAAAGCACCATAGCAGTAAAGACAGATATTTAGCCATTCCCACCAATTTGCAATAATCCAATCTGGCACTGTTGGTCAGATAGTACTGAGTTAGAATGAAAAAATAACCCTGGATATAACATCGTATTACATTATTCAGAGTAGAAACCATGCCACATGTAATCCTTAAGATGGTTTGCAACTAAAATGTTCGGGGAGGGAGGTGGAATTAGCCTGATTTAAAAGAAAGGGAAGAGAAAAAAATCATAGATTACTCTGAAAATTAATTCGTAAAGCCTGTTTGTTGCCTTCTGTTAACATGGCTCAAGTGCAAGATTAAACATTGGGGGGGAAATATAGCATAACAGCTTAAAGCCTCGAAATTAATGATAGCAGAAAAACTAAGTACCCATTGAAAAACATTTCCATATTGCAGTGTGCAGCCTGATACTGGTCCTTGGGATTAAAAAAAAGGCCTAGTCCTTAGAAAATATACAAATAATTTCTCTCCTTCACTTTTGCCCAGAATGCAGCAGTTACCAAAAGGGAAAGATGAAAATGAGAGTACTGTGCAGTCTAAGTCTTTAAAAATTACTCATGCACAAAAGTTGATGCATCATTTGATATACATGTATGTTTACATCTTGGTCCTGCAAATGAAACACTGGAATGAAAAAATGATCTATCATTGGATTAGTAATTGAACTAAGTAACTAAATAACTAAAGAGTAGATAATTTAAGAATCAGAAATTAGGAATAACTAGGAGCTTTAAAACATGTATTCACACTTGAACTAATATGTAAGTACTGCACTGTATGTTTGAAAAAAAAAGGGGGGGGGACTGTAAATTACAAAAAATGTTTTTGTTTTCAAAATTTTGTTTCTTTTTTAATATATGTATATAAATGTATGGAATGTTTTTAAACTATGTTTGTTTAATAAAGACTATTTTTAAAATTTAAAAAAAAGATCTATCATGACATAGGTTTGTGAAATTTGATTTAAAGTAATTTTCAGATCTGCCATAAATTCCATTTTCAATTAAATAGTTAGCAGTAATGATAACCTGGAAAACAGTGCCTAAAAATCAATGATTAAGTGTTCCCAAATATTTCCAATGAATACTTACAGAATCCCTTATATGTTTTCATATTAGGAACTCCTAATAAGTCCAAAAGCAACATTTCAATTATGGCAGAAAACCAGAGATTCTTCAATTATCTAGGGCTCATCACTCCCACAATGCAGTTGAGGAGATCTATGTAAAACTATACAGCCAATTAAAAGAAAAGTGAGATACCAACTAGAATAGGGGTGTCAAATTGGTGGCCCACAGGCCGGATGCATCACAGCAGGCCACGCCCACCCCAGCTCCGCGAAGGGGGAAAAACATCACAAAACATCACCTGATGGCAATATATCGCCGCGAGTTTGACACCCGTTAATTAGAAGCTTTTTAATATATATATGTACTGGACTTACTTTATAACGTAATGTAATGGACTTACTTTGCTTCTGATCCAATGCTATTGTAGGACACTAATATACAACTAAAGCTAAAGTTGGGTAAAGATACAGGTTTAATTATATGCAGCCTATAATCAAACATCAATCAAACATGAGTAAAAATCTGAAATCTAGGATGTGTTGTAGCAAAAAATCACCAAAATTGTTAAATAGAAGCCACACTAGCATTTTACACAACAGTTTCACAAGCAGGTGGGACAATTAGAATACAGACCAAGGTGTCACACTACACTATTTTGTGTCCTCACTGAAGAGTAAGCTGGTGCACATGCACTGTAAAGAGAAGTGAGGTTTTATTACATTTGTAAGTTTAGCAATTCCATGAGTTAAAGAATGACACATAGTTTAACTAATTTACTCTCATAAAGAACTGGTAAAATACAGACTTTTTAAAAAAAGGTATGAGGCATTTGTGTTCTGAATTCAATCACATGGTGAGCACCAACTTAGTATCTGACATTGTATTTGGTAATTTTTGTGCACATGTGCTATTAATGTCAAAGAACTAAGTTACCTTAGATCACCGTTCTCTGTTTGACTTTCCCTAGAATGTCAACAAATAGAAAGTGACAACAAATAAAAAACAAAATAAACATCAGAAGAAAATTCTATGTAGAATATGTTCATGTTGAGGCATTTCCCCTCAAAGCTTATAACTGAGTTTGTTATTCACAGGGATGTAAACAAGTAATTTGTCTTTGTAGTGCTTGTAAGTACGATGGGAGCGCTCTTTAAATGTTACAAAATAAAAATGAACTGAGGAAATCATTTCTTTAAGTTCAGCGTCCAGCAGCCCCTTCTTATCCCTTCCTTTTCCAGTCATGTTTTCAACTAAATTTATGTATGGTACCTACATGTGCAAACTTTGAAAGAATATAAAGAAAAAAGAGAAAGCAAATTAAATGCGATATTTATTCAGTAGTTTCGAGCTCCACATAGCATAAATTAGATGAGTATGCATCCGCTATAATACATTATATTACAAATTAATATGCATGATCCAAAATCGATAAGAAGCTCCAAACAATCCACTTCATAAATAAATAAAACCTATATTCATTTAAGTCATACTATTTTCTTTTGCTGTTTTACACGGCTCTTCTACAATATATTTTTTAACTTTGATCTGTGTCCAGAAGACTTCAGATGCTTTCAGAACAACATTTTGTCAAGTAGAACATGAGCTGTATAACACAACTATTGCTAAGATCCATTAACTAACATAAAAAGCCCCTCTTCTTCCATTACCTCTTTGAAAACATTTACATTCTGCCATTAAATATATCCAACACAAGAAACAAACATTGATTTTACTGAATCGAACCAGAGCCGCATTGGAAGTACACAATGACGCTTAAAAAAGAGTTTATTATGCATGTTTTCCAACGCAGGCATTCCTATAACTTTCTCCGTATCTTAGCACATAGCACCTTTTTCAGATAAGAGCCAGGTTCCCTGCCTTACTTTTTCAAGTCATTATGAATTTTCTATGCCACCTGTATCTGCCTGGTGGGGTTTTTTTTACAGAAATGCTGGCTTTGTAGAAGCAGAACAGGTTCATCTCATTCTTAATAGGCAGATAGGGAATTATTTTTTTTAAAGAAAAAAATGATAGATAAAAGGCTAGACTTTCTCAAAGCTGGGTTTGCTTGGTTTGTCATTTCTTTCTTTGCAAAGCATTTGGAAGAGGAAGAGGAAGCAAAAGGACTCGTTCAAATTTTAGGACTTGGCAAATCACTGGACGTTAAGGACACGTGCTGAAACGCCATGGTGCCAGTCACGTAATTTTGTGTATCTAGGGCCTATGATGTGGAGGGGGATCTTTTCCCTGCAGAGAGAAGTGACAGAAGAAGACAGATAAGAGGAAGGAAGTCCTGCAGCTCAATCCATTCTACACAGCAAACCAAAGCATGCAGGATTCGGAATCAGAATTAGTAATCTGAGTTTACACTAATTGTCCTTACACTTCTATACAAACCTGTCAACATTTATGAGTAAGCCAAATTCTATTTCTTTTGGTTGTGAACTAATATTTTAAACAAGCAGCCAATGTTTGCTGACTTTCAAAGGCCAGACTAGAATATGCTGTTCCTTCCATTATTAATAACCTCACAATTATGCAAGGTAAGTTGGGTAAAATTAATGAGGTTAGTTTATCTTGATGCAGAACCCAACTTGTTATTGGGAAAAAAATGTGAGTGCTATTACTAATACTGGCAGTAAATATTGGTGCTAGAACAATTGTGTATAATTGCAGTTAAAAACGCAGAAGCAAAATACTACACAGTCCACACACCCCAAGCACAGAACTGCTCAAATACCAGCCAGCAATAATTGAAGAAACTTATTTTGATTGACAGCACGTCCATAGAATACAGGTTTATAACTCTGTACAGCACTCAAGATTTAAATGCCTATTAATCAAGACCAAACTCTCTCTTCCCATTTGATCCTACATTTTCTCTCTACAGTCCTCTTCAGAGGTTCTGCTCCAGATGGAATCACATGTTGTGGTGTGATACACAGCTACCTAGCAACATCAAAATGCTTTACCCAGAAAGGACACATAGCACACTGTTGGTTGTCTTTCTGGAAGCAGACAAAACATTTGTATTTTAAATATTTATATTTTTATGTTTTTCTGAAGCGTTGTGATTCTTCTGATATGCATATATTGTACATTTAATTATTGTTTTGGTTTCAACTTTAATTTTATATTGTGATCTATGTAAGCTACATTAGGAAAACTTGGTAATGATGAGCAGAGTACAGTTTTTACTAGTAAGAATTTCTAAATGAAAATAATAAAACAGATTCTTCTGCTTTTAAATACTTCCATGCTGTAGTCAATAGGATTATTCCCAGTTCAAGACAGATAAAAGACACAGTAAAATTTCAAATATTCACAAGCTAAACTAATCAGGGCATGTTAGGAATTGCAGTAGCCTCACTGGTAATGTCACTTTTTAATAAAGATGCAGTAGCATTGCAATTCTTGTTAGTTTTGTCATAAAAACTTATTTTAAAATTGGAATTTGGCCTATATGACAGTAGTGAAACATATAATTTTAAATCTGCTTAATATAACAAAAAGATCAAACTTCTAAAATATCTAAAAAGATTAAAGAATTACCTCTAAACTTCTGATTACTATTTCTATTTTTTTTAAAAAAAAACTTCCCTTTTCACATTTCCCTTTCTACTGCTGACACCATTCCATTTTTATGTAAGTATTGTTAATACCTTTAGATGTCTACGTAAGTATTCAATTTTATGAGACTTCATTAAAAAAATGTGGGCAGTTCTAGGCCTAGGCCAATTTATTTTTTTTAAAAAAGCCATACAAACAAGAACCAGAACTTTAAAATGTCCATGATTTTTGGGAAAACGAAAGAATCTTGTGACATCTTAAAGACTTTTTTCAACATATCAAACCAAAACCATGCATTTAAAAAAAATAAAATCAAATCATTGTCTTACTTTGCCTTCTTTAGACTGTCTGATTCCGGCTCTTTCACTGCAACAAAATAAGCCATTCATTCAGTTTCCATGAAGTTGCCATTTCTTCACTGATTCATGAACCTTTTATTCTTAATTTATGACAAGACTAATATCTAAACATCCTATTGTTACAAATGCCTTATGATAGTTTAAAACAGTGATGGCGAACCTATGACACATATTCCATGTCATTTTTGGTGGCACATCTAGAAGTCTTATGAGAATGCTGTGTACTGTCATGTAGTCTATGGAGCCTCTGGAAGCCACACATCTTTTGTGGCATCTGGAGCCACCAAAAAGCATGCAAGAGTGGGCCGTGCTTTCCCGCTCTTTTCTGAGGCACAGACAATATTCTCCGAAGTCTCCAAGCCTCATGTGACCTAAAGTTGCCATGAAGAGGAATTTTTTTTTCTGAGACTCAAACTTAAAAATATTTATAATTATGTATTTATTTATTTTATGTGCCACCCATCTTGACTATCCAGAGTGAATCTTTGTTATGAACTGTTTTCTCTTGTGTCTGTGGGTATGTGACACACCAGCAGAGTGAAGTTGGACATTTTCTGAACTTTTCATATGCTGATAATGTGAGAACCATCACTGCTCTAAAAGATACATATGTAGCACACCCTGCCCACAGTTTAAACTGCATTTAAAAATTTTGTGAATTTTTATAATTTTGGATTTTATGGATTGCTACAGTATATTGCAAATTGCTTTTGAGAAGTTTCCCATTTTAAAAGCATCTGCTCTGTAGTTCATGAAAAGAACTCAAGTTCAAAAAGTACCTGGGTCACAGAATTAATTTCTCACATATTTATTATTGTTTTGTTCTTTATCATTCAAACTTAGCCACACACACACACGCATACGCACGCATGCACGCACACATGAATGATGCTATATTTCGTTGCTAAATCCTTTTAATTAAAAAGTAAAAATATCGCATTTAGATTATTATAGTTATACAAGCATTAATGATAAAGGGTGAAAATATGGATGATCTCTTTTTTCTTTGGAGGATTCTCAAAGTTGAACTACTAGTCTTCATGCATTCCCTTTAAAAAAATCTTAATCATGTGGAAATAGGCTGAATTAAATATTAAAGTGAGAAAAATAAGAAACTGAAGAAAATGGACAGATTTGTCTAAGCTTGGCAAAAAGTCGACCTAGATATTTTATGTAATTTTTACTGCAAAAAACCCACACACACTTAAGGAACAAGATGTAAATATATCGATATACAATATA
>JAEANM010024419.1:0-11161 GCA_017656035.1 Myanophis thanlyinensis
CCGTGGTCGACGGTATCAAAAGCCACTGAGAGATCTAATAGGACCAGGACAGAGGAACAACCCCTGTCCCGCGCCCTGTAACTACATACATCACAACAGTTGAGGTATATTGACATAAGAAGCATTATTTTGCATTAAAGCATTACTTGAATCACCAAATGGCAGACTATTAAGAGTCAAAAAGAAAACTGATTTTGCTGAATTCTAATTTTTGGGGTTACCATCACACCAAAAAGAGAGAAAGGAATTTGAAAATAGGTTTGTTTAATCTCTTTTAGCTGCATGCTATTTATATGTAAAGGTCAAACTTTCTGAGAAATCTAAGTTGTTATAGCTTGCCATTTTTCAAATAAAGAGCTACCATGAGCTATTTTACTTGAAGGCTCCTGCATGCTGAGGTTTTATCTATTTAGTCTTGAGCTCCTTGGCACCCCACCTCCCCTCACTGTGATACTAATTCTCTTAATGCTCCTGCCATTTCATTTTCTTTTTCTGTAATTTGTTTAGAGGTTTACCATTAGGAGCAGTTGGTGTGCTTTTGGGTTGGCTGCTACATTGTGCTGCTATTTGGTTTCTCTGGATCTTTCTTAAGCTTTCTAATTATGCTCCAAGCTTTCTTGATGTTGTTAGTCAAATCTGTACTCTCAGTTAATTCCTTCCATGTCATGAATTGCTGCTTACCAGGCGCACCTGCCAGCTCTTTTCCAGTAGAGATATTTTCTGCAAATGATTGTAATTGTATATTTGAAGGTAGCTACCAGATAGCAGTGGCCAATTGGGATGTTACTCCAAAATACCTCCCTCCTACTCCTCTTGTTATGAAGAAAATCTAACCCTATGGTTGCTAAAGTCCACATTGACTTGATGGCACATAACCAATCAATTCTATATTCTTCCCAAATTGTATTACATAAAAAAGGTCCCTCTTAATAATTTAAAACTACCGGTGGACTCACATTGGAAAATATAATCATCTTGGGTGATAGAGGTTGGAGAATTTTGCTTGTGCATGTAAGCATTCCTAAGCATAAGAATTTGTGAATCAGGTTTAATGAATGCAACATAAAGTCGCATCTATCTGTCATCTATCTATCATCTATCAATCATCTGTCCATCTTCTATCATTTATTCAATGTATATGGCTGCCTATCTCAAACATAGGACTCTAGGAATAAAAGGATCATAACAAAACAATAAGATAAGATAAAGCCAAACCAATCAGCATAACCAAAACACTGGCTTAACCATACATCTTGGGCTCATAATTCAGTAACAAAACCAGGTCCTTAAGACCTTATAGAAAGCTAGAAGTCAAGTCTAATCTCCCACGGAATAATGTTACAGACCATCACAAAAAAGTACTATGACAAAAAAGGCTCTCTTCTGGAGATGGACCAGATGACATTCCCTAATTACATAAATGGAATCTGGAACATGTCTTTCCTGCTGGAATCTCACAGAATGAGTAGATACTACCAAAAGAAATGATTTTGGCCCCATTGCATTATAGCAACAGGCAAATGCATCCTATCACTCGCTACATCCTACCGCAAGAGTCAAAACAACAAGTGGTCCATACGTGTATGTTTGGGCAGAAAGGCAAAATAAAATAACAAGCAGGCAGAATGTTAGACAAAGAAGACACAGCTAACTCCTTAATTTTCTATCTACCCCTTATTGTTTTCTTGTGGTCAGTAAGTTACTTGGTGCTAGAGAGTCTGTGCTATTGAATGCCACTTTTGAATGAACTTTGCAGGAAAAATGTGAGGGATATTTTATCATCTTTCATGCAAATTACCTCAGGTTTTCTAAATATTGTATTTTGCTACAAAATTGAAAACCTACATGGCGACTTCACAATTTAAAAGAAAACTGTTTAGAAAAATTCATTTTTTCAATATTATTGACCAATCACAAATCAGGATGAAAAAAAATCCTTTTGATCTGAATTTTCACATTATTTTTCAATGTCAACAATTGATAACATATTCAGAAATGAAACCCATTTTAATTTTTCCTCTCTCTTTTTCTTTTCCTAGCCATTGCTCAAACTGCTATTATTGTAAAGACAAGTATAATATATTAGTAATGTTAGTAAGGTAGCTCAGTAATCCAGAATCCAACTAGATTAAAGAGAAGTGAATGAAAGCCTAAGGAAAAAAAAAAGAAATTTCCCAAAGGAAAGACTGGAATATAGCATTATACATGCTCCTCAGAATGTATAGCAGCAGGTCGGGTGGCTGTTATTTCATGCATCCATCTGTAGTTTTACACTGATTAGGAAGTTTGGCACATTCAGTAGGAATTTTTCAAGCACCAGTTCAGGTTTTGCTATGAGATGTATTCCACTGATCAGGTAGTCAGCAATAATAATAAAAAGGAAAAGTATGTAAAAAAAGAATAAATAAGTAAAATTGTTAGGCCATGACTCTCCATACTGAAACATAGAACTAATATTAGACTATGTAGTCCAATGTATATTAAGTCCTATTATATTCCGTTTACTCTATGGTGCTATAGTACAATCCCATATATTTCCCTTATTTTTAAGGAAAATAAATTTGATTATCATCACAAGTGTACTTTAGCTTTCAATAAAGTAAATTTTAATAAAGCTGTTAGGAAAAACTTTTATTAGGAATTGAAAGATGGTATCAGTGATAAAAAAAATGAAAGACAGATCTGAGGTGGGAACAAAGGGTAAGCAATGAGAAAATTCCTCATGATGTTATGACAGCAGCTCCACCTCTTCTGTACTTGTGTTGTGAGGTCTCACAATAACACAAGAAACAGGAGAGTTTGCATCTGGAGGTCTTGGCACATGATTTGTCATTTTGACAAAATTTGCTGCCAACACCTGTGTCAGTGTTTTGGTAGAAATTTGAAAACAAAAACAGGAACCTGTTCAGGTTACCAAGTAAGAATTCACAAAGACAACATGGAAATATTGTCAAAGTGTCAGAAAGACAGAATAAGTTAAGGCTGGCAAAGAATACTAAAAAGAAAAAAATCTTTACATGCATTCGAAACAAAACAAAAGAAGAACCTGTACATCAACTGTTGAGTGAAACAGCAAATGCAATGGGTCAGGAAGAATAGGCAAAACCATTCAGCTCCAGTTTGGCTTAATCTACTCCAACAGGCTTTCCCCACTCCCCATAAGGCAATTATAATCAAACTGAAATCTTAAAGCTTGAGACTGAGAGAAACATAGCCAAGGAATACTCCATTTATTTTGAATGGGTTTAAATGTCCAGGGCCAAATGGATGAAATGCCAGACTTTTTTTTTTTTTTTTACAAAATTGAAAAAGAAGGAGAACATTTGATCATCCTGTTTGGCATCAATACCTGGAAAATTTCTCGAATACACCAAAGCAATAAATCTGCAAAAAAAAACTTGAAAATACTGTCATGATTACCAGAAATCAGCATGGATTTACTAAGACTCCAAGATAATTTACCAATTATCTCCTCAGATAATTTGTTTATTATATTATGGGAATGCTGCAAAAAGAATGTGTCATGATTTCAATAAATAACTCTATTACACCCTAATTAACAAGTCAAGTAGATTCATAGCTGATTTAAAAAGACCATTTTCCTTTAACAAACAGGGCCAAGGAAATCAATTCTTTGCTTCCATACCTTTATTCATGCCATGATTAAGAAGATGGGAGAATGTGGAAAAATTTAAATGAGATAGCTAGTACTCTAGAAAACTAAAATAAAATTGAAAACAGTATCAAAATGAAATGTACTAGAGACATAATTTACATACGTATAGAAATCAAATGGGGATAGAAGTAAAATAGTGGAAAGTCTCACTGTGTTAAGTACTGTATGACTCATTCTGAATGTAGAGAACATGTACTGTACACATTGTTTTCTTTAAAGCAATGCAAAATCAATTTGCCATTGCCTTTTTCCAGGATTTTTTTCCCCAAATGCCTAGATTAATCTAAATGCCTAGGGTTTCCCAATATACTCCCATACAGACACTATCAAGACCCAACCCAGCTTAGCTACCTTGAAATCAGTCAAGATTGGCTACACTTTAACTTGACAATAGAATTTGTGAAAAGGATCTTGGAATAGTAGCTGATTATAAACTAATGCTATAGCAATATTATATTGCTGCAAAAGGGGGGTAATGCATTTTATTCTACATTAGTCAGACCTGATTTTGAGTTTTCTATCAGTTAAGTATATCCTATTTTAAGATGAATTCAAACACAGTTCAATAGCAAAATGCTGATTAATATATGTTTACAGTCAGTATATTTATTTGCTACCAGAACTTAACATGGTTTTTTTACCTGTCCAAGGAAGTATAATATTTTAGCCTGATTTCATATATTTAACAACAAATTAAACTACAATCTTATTCTACTATATATTTAATTAATGTTTCTACATTGAAAATAGTTTTAAAGTGCTAGAGAATTGGGCAATTTCACATCCTTCCCCAGTTTTTCTCAAGATTGAGATGACTGGTATGTACACCAATCCATTGGATAACTACTGATATATTTACAGTATCTGTGTGCCTAGGAAAACAGTCCTAGAAAACCTACTTTCTAGGTTTTCTTTCCCAGAATAAGCACAGAGCCTTTGTTGTCCATTTGTCTGATTGCTCTGTCCTTTTTTCTTTAACCTAGCTGAGGATATATGATACCAAAAATCCAGAATCATGGAAAAGAACATATAGGGAGAAACAAATACAACATTAACCATTACTGAATATAAAACATTAGCACCAACCTAAGCTGTCAAAATTGCTTTTTGGCAATATATTCTTGATAGGTGTCCAAACACACACTCTTTTGTCTTTCAGAATTTGGCTTCTTCTTCCTTCCCATTCAGAATGTTGCCCCGGCTGTAATTACATGGGAAATTTAAAATCTTCTATAATTCTTATGCAAACTGGGAGTTCAGGCTATCTACCTCAACCCTATAGCCTCAGCTCAGGTTTTAGGTAACATAGCAATGAGTTTCCTGTAGCTACTATATTGTTCCCAGACATATACAGGAATTAAAAATCGAGTCCTTTCTTCAACAGAATTCCCAGATTTAATCCCTCCCAATTCCACCTTTATTATTTTTTATAAATAACTCAAGGCAGCAAACATACCTAATATTCCTTCATTCTCCTATTTTGCTCACAACAATGCTGTGGAGTTAGTTGGGCTGAGAGAGACTGACTGGTCCAAAGTTACCCTTTATTCCTCTCTGTATGCAAAAAGGGGCAGCAATGTTGAGAGTGGGGCACTTGAAATCATACTTTTATTGTTGTATTTGTTTATTCAGCCAACATTGTGTAATCATCCACCTCAACAAGTGATTCTCAGGATCAATACAAATAGTTCACACAACCCAAACAAAACTATAACTCTTTTTCAGAAGTAGGCACAATCCTTTCTATAGGTTAAGCCAAGGATAATGTTGGTAGCTTGAACTAATGTCTGGAGTTTGCCACATCTGGACAGACAAAGTAACTTAGATAAATCCCTTCATGACTGAGATGCTGCATATCATTAAACATTGGAAATCCTAGAAGAATATCTTATCAGGGTTTCTAAATGGAATTGTAGCTCCCCCCCCCCCAAGAATTGGTTCATTACTTGAGGACCCTCTTAGACTAACAACTACTGCTTAGAGAACAGGTAGAAGCTATGGCTGGGAGGACCTACTGTAGGTCCAGATCCAAATTGGCTATGATGCTCTACTGATTGCAAATGATACCTTAATCATTTGGTTGGTTGGATTGCTATAGCACTCTGTACATGGGGTTGTCTTGGAGATAACATGTAAACTATAGCTGGTCCAGAACAGTAAAGTGACAGTGCTAAGGGATTAATCCTGCTAGTTCAGACTAACACTATTGCTAAAATGCTGAGAATTCTACATCCAATTCAGAGGGATTGTTATCATTTATCACGTAGCACTGGATGATACCAGGCATGACCTTACTAGAACTGAAGTCAGAGTTCCACACAGCACCCCCAATTTAATCAAAACTCTAAAGAAACTAAAGTTCTTAAAATGAGATTTTATTGAAGACATTGTATTGGTACATCTGGAGAAAACCCGAATCTAAATTTCTCCACCCAAAATTAAAGTGAAAGTTCCTTCCCCAAATCATCACAAGTCGTCTACTGCTCCAATCCAACTTGGTTGTCATCCAAAGTTCATCTTCACAGCCAGCCCCCCTCAAGTGCAAGCAAAATGTCCTTGCTTCTCACGGGAAAGAATTTAGAGACGATAAGAGTCCCCGGTCTAACTATTTTAGTCCAACTCCCAAACGTCTCGACTATGAGTCTCTGTGGCAAGGCTAATACTCATAAAGCAACATAAAAAGAAAACATTAAAATTTCCCTTTCAGTCTTGACAACTGAATCTACACATCCAATAATAATTTCTGAAGCTGGACTGCTTCAGACACCTCTCCACATGAGTTTAGAGGGACAAGTTTGAAAATTCAGACTGTTTCAATACTGGATACATTGCCTTTTTTAACTTCCCCCTCCCAATGGATTCCTCTGTTACAATGGCAGCATTTTTCAGCTTGATGTTTTTCATATACCTAAAGGCTATAGCTCTCTGCTTTAGGGAAACATCTTCAAATATAACCCATAATTTTTGTTTTATCCCACAGATTTCCTAGGTAGATACTATGCAATGACAGCTATAAATATTTACATAGAGTAACCATGGTTTTAAATATTTCAAAAGGAACTGCGATTGTCATGAATGAAAAAGGAAAGCAGATAAACTGACAAGATACGCTTTTAGTAGGAGAATTAAAGTCAACATTTAATATTAATTATTTTACTATAAATTTATACTTGCAAAATTTTTAAACTTGACTTACTACTGCAGCTAGGACTAAATTTTGGACAGTTGTTCATGCACCCATGAACAAGACCAAATTTTACAACCATTTTTATGGTGGTCATTAAGTAAGTGTCCTAAGTCTGAATCCAGTTTTTATTAGAAACTAGCTTAAAAAAAACCCAGCACAAACCACAGTCTTATGACTTCAGGACAGAGCAACCAGTCATAAATTTGAGCTGGTTGCCAAATGCCTAAAATGTGGCCATGTCGTCAGGGGGCAAGGAAGGACACAACATTTTACAAAGGATGCAAGTGCTTTCCAAGGCCATCATTACTCTTAAACAACCAGTTGTAAGTTGAGGACTCCTTGCATTATGACTGCTTTGTTATCAAATAAAATGGAACAGCTTTTGTTTTCACATGAGTATAAATAATAAGAATTCTTGGTTGTGTTTTCAGCTCTCTTGTCATCTTTTATTATTAATGTTTAAAGTAGCTATTGTTAATGTCAAAAGATGCGTGTGCGTGTGTGTGTGTGTGTGTGTGTGTGCCTGCATATGCATACACACACGTTCACATAGAAAAAGGTTTTCTTTTGCTTTAATCATGGGCAAACATTTCTTTATTTAGAGTCCAATTGCACAGATGCTCTACTCTCCAATTCAGGAATTGGATAGTGCTTCGCCTGAGATCCTGTTTTAAGCTTTCCTTTGGCAGGTTTTGCAATAATTCTCGCCAGCCTGTAAGAGTTTTGCTATTGTAAGAATATGCCAGGAAGTAACAGCAACAGCATGATGGATCTGTCAACAGGAAATCAAACTTATATCATAGTTACGGAGAAAGAATTAAGCCACATACTTGAGTGGGTTTTAATGGGTTTGATTTCCATCCTTATAAGGGAATGTCATATTCATATCCAAAAGTAATTTTTTGGAATAACATCGTTAATCCCTGTAGATTAGAGAGTTGAAATTCTAAATGGAAATCTTATTTTGTATAACAGCACACATTATGAACAGAGGTAGAATTTCCTTAAAGTTGTTAAGATATAGATATTGCATGCTATTGAAAAAAGTATTCCTATCTGTAGCTCACATATTAATGCTTTTTTTAAATAAAGGGATAGTAAAAATTACATTAAGACATTTAAAATATATGGTTAGACCAAATGATGGATTTCCAATAGCAATTTATTTTTATACAACTGCACCAGAATTCTTTTTTGTCTAATAATCTATTCCTTATTTCTAAATAGATAAAAATCTCTTTGAAAAACTGTTAGCATCCATTTTGATATTAGGGAAACCTTTATTGCATTGTGTCACATCTTAATGGACCAGTGAGTGCTACATTCCACCTGAAGCAGCTGATACATCCAAAAATGAATGGTGTAAATCCTAAAAGTGCAGATCCTTCTTAACCTTATTGCCTCCAGCATAATAGCATTGCTATCAATATCAATGCAACTTGCCAGAATTTAGTCCACAAGGCTGCAGAAACATCTCAGAATTGTGAGAGGATGCCAGAGTTTCTGCTCACTCAATGCCTACACGAGGTAATGCTATGAAGTGAGTAGGCGAAGACACAGGTGTAGATTTGCATAAATTTGCATGTGGTAATTTGTGTGCATGTACGCATACATTTAGAGATGATTGTCCTCATTTATGTTGATACAGAATAAATCCTTTGCATAATGAAAGACTATTTGTGAATATGCAAGGCTGAATCTCTTGTTCATCCTGTCTTCTCATTGTTCTTTCATCTTTGAACCAGACTTTTGATATCCGGTAGCCAATATTTTATGATGTAGAACACATGGGCAGCCTACTTTGAAATCTTTTCCTTTCCTACCAATATTATGGCCTTTGGGCTTTCTTTCCTGCTCAGCTGCCAGAAATATAAAGGTAGGACCAAGGCCTCAGGCAAACTTTTTTTCTGTTCTGCGTAATTTTTTAGATAGCACCTCGTGTGGTCCAGATCTTTCATTCTTCAAAGAGACAAGTGGCTTAAATTGTTTTTTATCTTCTCCAAACTTTTGATTATTTCCACATTAATTTCTAAGGCTGCTTTAATTACTACATTTTTATTTTGCATTATTTATTGCTGATTCCACTGTTTTCACATGCTATTGTGTTTATTTTTGTAATTTAATAGACTGTTTAATGATATACTTCATTGCTAATAAATTAGAATATGGATTGGCTGAAGTTACTTAATTATTCACTGTTACGTAATATTTCATTATTTATTCTATTGCATTTATCTTTATTGAGGCAGAGGATTTGCTCAAAAGACATATAGATGTCTATACAATTTGCAATGTTTCAGCTTATTACACTCACTCAGAGTTGATCCCGCATCAATCCATTATCCTTTTCTTTCTCCTGCCAACCTTTCTCTGATATATTGGAGCATGGTTCCTTTTAATGCAAGGAGAAAAATGATATTTTTTCTTTCTTTCTCTATGCTTTTAGTCTATTCTAGTGCCAGATTAAAATGATTATCCTTTGGGAACAGCCTGGGAATTCTGTTGCATTGGGGCTGGGGACTCCTAGCATTTTAACTGGGATTGCTTGCCTGGGCTGTTTAGGACTTTACGATCACCATGGCAACTGATAGTCTGTGTTAACTTGTTACTGACTATTGCATCCCACATCCTGGATTTCTTTATGCTTTATGATGGGCAGAAGGATGATAGTGCAAAAAAAGGAGATTTTATAGCATTGCTATTAAATGTTATTTAATACCTATTAAATGTTTAGGGGGTGCAATAGCTCAGTGGTTAAGATGCTGAGCTTGGCAGCTAGAAAACCAACAGATCAGGTTCAAGGTCCAAGCATAAACAATGGAGTGAGCTCCCATCTTCGCCTAGCTCCTGCTCACCTAGCAGTTCGAAAGCATTCAAATGCAATTAGATTAATAGGTACTACTGTGGTGGGGAGGGAACAGCACACTCGACTTCATGCTATCTACATGATCATGGAAAATCTTGAAACAGAGATGAGCACCACCCCATAATGTCAACAACAACTAATGAGTTAATTTCCTAATAAATGTTATTGTTCTCCTATTGTGGTTGCTCCATTTCTATGAAGTATTGGGTTTGCAACTATTCCTTTCTGTGAGGGGGGTGGAATCAATTCAAATAATCTGCTCATGAAATCTGATTGATTCCAATGGTTTTTGTGAGGGTCATTCCTGTCAATCATTTGCCCATGCTATGGAATAGAAGATGATCAGAGTAGTTGACAACTTCTTCTGTGGGTCACAGACTGTTCTTAATACATATCTCTTGTTACATCTCTCATCTTTGGGTTACAATTCAAATTGAGAGACAATGAAAATTAAGGTGGAAGAAAATACATCTCAGATTGATCCAATACTAGCAATCTCTTGTGCCTAATTTATGTTGGCCATGAAGGCAGAAAAACAATTTTCCCTCTCTACTATTTGATACTCTCAGTATCATTTAGCAAACTTTTCCCATCTAGCTGAGATCCTTTGGGGATCTAGCCCAACTATAAATATGCAGCTATGATATGTTGGCTTGAGGCTTAGAGAGCAAAATAAGTCAAACATGTCATGACTTAGATTCAATAGTCCCAATAATGCATTTATAATAGAAATATTGTCAGCTTTCTTTGGATAGATGTCAGATTTTTAAGGCCTGATGATGCAGACAAGGTTCACATGCTTGTTTGATCTTTGCCGCATAGGTATTTGCAGGAGGGGTCCCATAGTAGTAAGAGAGGAAATGTTAAACATGATGTCATGATTTAAAAGCCACGACTTACTGTAAGAATCTTTGGTAATGACTTTGGGAGATAGGAGGAAGACCCACAGCCTAGGCCGGTAATGGCGAATCTTTTAGAGACAGAGAGCCCACACTGCAAGTCTCTCTCTCTTGCACGTAAGTGTCCTAAGTCTGAATCCAGTTTTTATTAGAAACTAGCTAAAAAAAAAACCCAGCACAAACAGCAGTCTTCCCCCTTCCCCAGGACAGGGCAACCAGTCATAAATTTGAGCTGGTTGCCAAATGCCTAAAACAGGGCCATGTTATCAGGGGCAAGGAAGAACACAACATTTTACAAAGGGATGCAAGTGCTTTCCAAGGCCATCATTACTCTGAACAATTCTTAAACAACCAGTTGTAAATTGAGGACTACCTGCATTATAATTGCTTTGTTATCAAATAAAATGGAACAGCTTTTGTTTTCACGTGAGTATAAATAATAAGAATTCTTGGTTGTGTTTTTAGCTTTCATGTCATCTTTTATTGTTAATGTTTAAAGTAGCTAGTCAAAAGATTGTGTGTGTATGTGTGCA
>JAEANM010024420.1:0-11160 GCA_017656035.1 Myanophis thanlyinensis
GTTGCGTAAGCATTTCACTGCATATCGTACCATGTATGACTGTGTATGTGACCAATAAATTTGAAATTGAAAATTGATTGAAATTGAGTTTCATAAGCACAACCTACTACTAGAGCAATGGCTCCCATAGTAATCCTCAAAACAGGCAAAGAATTTTCTCTTGCTACCTGCTCATTGACATGAACCACAGTTATTTACACTACTGCTGCTCTGTAGGATGTCTGATTTCATTTTGGATTCATTGACAAAAATCCATCAGTGTTATTGTGCACAACTTCCATTTCATTTAGGGTTTTAATTTTGGACCTCAATAATTCAGACTGGATATAGTCTTTGCTTTGGTTACTTCCCATTGGTTTTCCAAAGTTTTCAGTGACAATTATGAATGGAAGAGATAAAGAACATGTTAGGAATGTAAAACTAACAATTGTTGGGTAGACAATATATAAACCAGGATTGTTACTTTAAGGATTGTTACTTTACCTTTAATTGTACTATAGCTTTAAGGAAAATGTGATTGGCTACTGCTTCCTCAAGCAGTAATAAGAAGGAGCCAGATTCACTTGTGATTGTGGGTTATTGGATGTGGGTTGTTGGTTACTGAATGCAGGGTGTTCATCACTGAAGAAGAGCCTTGTGTTAACCAGTGTGTATACTATGAGTTGCAACTGTTTGCATCAAACTGTATATTTGACAATGGACTTTGAGTATTGGATTATCCCTGAACTGAACTGTTTGATGACTGACTGACTTGACTGTGAATGAATTCGGACTGACTGATGGACATTGCTAAACCTCTATTTCCATTAAAGTAAAAACCTATTTTCCTACTCAGTGTATCTGTATCTTGGTTTGTGTATTTTACCACACCACTCTCACAACGTTCCTCTGTGTACTCGTTCTCCAAACGGAGGACCATCCTTAACAGAACATTCTTCATCCTCATTTTCCAGGCCATCCTTGATCCTTCTAACAAGATTTTTATTCTGTATTCTTCATACAGATCCTTCATGCCAGCTGAGATGGAGGAGTCTTACCAAAGAGCTTTCTATGTCCTGTGTAACATTGTCCACTTTCTCTTCCATTCCAGCTTCATTCTTTTCTTCGAACCTCTCAGTTTTATAATAATTCCATCAACGGGGTATATTTGGATGGGAATGGAGAGCTGGTAGCAGACCTGGATATTTTGAACGCAGTGATTTTCCCCAATATGTCTGGTATTGTAGTGATACTTGGGACTCTAGAAAGTGTGGGATCCTTGGATTTCAAGTTGATGATGAACCAGAATGCTATTGCAAAGATGGAGACGTTGAGCAAGGTGGGGAAAATACTTTATTCTGCTTTTTATGAAGGTCTTTCCAAGATGATTGCAAAATTGGAGCAGAGGTGGACTTGGGATGTCATCTCAATTCTCTCTGAGAGAAAACATTTTCCCATTAGATGTTCAGATGTCCATGAGAAAAAAATATTCTTAACTATTCCGATTAATAAATTAATCCATGTCATAGAAGTTATTTTTCCCCTCTCTTTCTGGCCAGCCCCAGCCTCCTTCCAGGTGTGTGGAAAGCTGTCCTCCAGGATTCATGAAGGTGACTCAGGAAGGGAAGCCCATCTGCTGCTACAATTGTCATCCTTGTGCAGAAGGATCCATTTCCACCATGGAAGGTGAGTGACAGTAGGAGAAAGGGTCAGACTTTGGGGACGATCAGAGATCCTGAGGTTTTCCATAAACATGCATTTTGGAAAGTCTTGGCCAGCGGGAATCCATCTCTTTGAGTCTTAATAAAGATATGCATTTATGTCATAGTGAATGATATAAAAATCTTGGAGATTAATCTGGTATATAGATCAAGCAAACAAGGATTCAGATCATGGATAAAGATATGGGATAAGTGAGGGTTGAGGGTTGTGAGAGAGATGACATCTCTTACTCTTTATTTTTCACAACACATCTTCCAAATTACTTCAATTGTTTCAAATTACAATTTACTTCATTGTGCCGAATAGTGTACATTTCCAGATTCCAGAATATAACGATGGAACTTTGA
The DNA here is from genome assembly GCA_017656035.1 of Myanophis thanlyinensis. Classification (NCBI taxonomy): domain Eukaryota; kingdom Metazoa; phylum Chordata; class Lepidosauria; order Squamata; family Homalopsidae; genus Myanophis; species Myanophis thanlyinensis. The sequence goes on from JAEANM010024420.1 coordinate 2,049, forward strand.
TGGATTTTCGTAGGAGGCTTCATCAGATTCTTGCAAATGTCCATGTCTCATGAGTGTTTTATGCAGCCACAGTTTCACATTATAGCTACTTGCCTTTAATTCAAGGATGTATTTCATCCAAGTTTCACAGACTGTCTCTGACATGCTTTTCATTCTACTTGCTGGGGAGTGGGGAGTTGGTAGCCTTATGTAATAATTCTTTGACTGCTCCATCTGTTCAAGTGGTTCCTCCTTCGGTCTGCTTCAGATGACTGCTGAGTTTATATTTCCTGACTCTGACATTGTAGAGGTTCTGCTGGAGGCTCCTATTAGAGCAATTCATGACCCGAGGACAGGAGAGGAGAGGAGAGGGGAAGAGAGGAGGACTCATGAGTTGGGGTTGAGCCAAACTTTCTCCTTGATCTTATAGGAAGATGTTCCTCTTTCTGATAATAAAAAATGAGGAATGCATTTTGATGTCCTCACTCCATATCATCTTCAAGGGCCACTCCACCTAACATTCCTTTCTCTGTGGCAAAAGTAGTCTTTATCCATTTCAGCTAGCATGAGCTATGTTAAGTAATCCTTCATATGTACTTCATTCCACTATAGGCTGGATCTCATTGGTGCCTTAAAGCATTGACAAAAGGCTAGGGTCCAATTTTCAAGAGATTCAGCAGTGCAAAGGTAAACTGGTGGAACTGCCTTCCTTCCTTAAATCCTTTCTTCTTATCTTTCAACAAGTTCAGCTGATGAAATGGTAACCATAAAAAAGAAAATATTAAGCTGATCTAGCTGGAGGGAAATGAAGAAATATATTAACTTCACCTACGCACAGTCATTCACACTAACAACAAGTTTACCCAAACAATGCATTTTATTAAATGACATGACAAAAGGGTTTTCTTCTCTTGCTCTTTTCCAGATGCAGACAAATGTACAAAATGTCCAGAAGATCAACATCCAAACATCAATCGAGTTCACTGTGTTCCCAAGATTAAAAGCTATCTTTCTTATAAGGAAAATCTGGGGATCATCCTGACTTCCATTGCCTTGTTCCTTTCTTTAACCACAGGCTTTGGCTTGTGGATCTTCATTAAATTCATAGACACACCAATTGTCAAAGCCAACAACCGGGACCTCTCCTATATCCTCCTAGTCTCCCTCCTGCTTTCCATCTTGACCTCCTTCCTATTCATTGGACAGCCAAGAATGGTGACCTGTCTCCTCCGACAAACATCTTTCAGCATTATCTTCTCAATTGCCATTTCTTCAATCTTGGCCAAAACGATCACAGTGATGCTAGCCTTCTTGGCCACAAAACCAGGAAATAAAGTGCAGAGATGGTTGGGGAAGAGCTTAGCCAACTCCATCATCCTTTCTTGTTCTGGTCTTCAAGTTGTGATTTGCAGCTTCTGGTTGTGCACTTTCCCACCATTCCCTGATTTTAATATGAACTCCCAACCTAGAGAGATCATCCTACAATGCAATGAAGGTTCTGTCACCATGTTTTATGTTGCCCTTGGGTACATGGGCTTCCTGTCTGCTGTCTGCTTCATGGTGGCTTTTCTGGCCAGGAATCTCCCTGGGGCCTTCAATGAAGCCAAGCTGATCTCCTTCAGCATGCTGGTCTTCTGCAGTGTCTGGGTGTCCTTTGTGCCTGCCTACCTGAGCACCAAGGGGAAGTACACAGTGGCTGTGCAGGTCTTCTCCATCTTGGCCTCCAGTGCTGGATTGCTGGGCTGCATTTTCATCCCTAAATGCTACATTATTATTTTTAGGCCAGATCTGAATACCAAAGAATATTTGATGTCAAAATAAAAACTTTAAGAATGACTTTTACAAATCTATTGTTTTTCAAAAGTGTCAAGTTTTGATCATTTGATGTTTTTTGTTTGTTCATTTATTAAGCCTAAATGTGGCCACAGCTTGACCAGAGAGGACTCCAGGCAGTTTACAACCAAGACAAAAGAAAACAAAAGATTAAAATAGTTAATAGTAGCACTAACATTGGTTTAAAATTGATAAATATGGAAAGGAAAGGAGCAAGATGCACATGGGGTGAGCCACTCCTCTTATCCCTAAACCTACTCCTATTTATATTCCTTTATATTCCTAAAGGAACCAACAGTAATACACCAAGTGTTATTTTTAATCACAGTAGTGTGGGTAAGTTTAGTTTTTGGATGAAAGGGTCTTTTTATTAGGCAGATGGAGACATGAGGAAATTGGCCTTGCAGCTCGTAGTGACCCGTGGAAAGTTTTATCAGCACATTCTCCTAGAAACTCTTGAATCTGAAGATGCAAATGTTTCTGCTAAGATCATTTTTCTTTGTAGATAATAGAAGAGCAAGATGTCATCTGAGATTTAGTACATTATTATTTATGTATCTATACCCCATTTTCTCTTCCTGCTTTGTGTCAATTCATCTCTATTTATGAAATATATATTTATATATTCTTATTAAATAAATTTATAAGGCTGCCACATTCACCCAGAAGTGCCACTGGACAGTTTACAACTTTAAAATTCACAACATTAAAAACTCAGTAAAATTGTAGAGTTCACCCCTCCTAGCCAGGAGGAACTGGGAACTCTGATCATCCCAGGAGAGAGTGAAATGGACTCTGATGATGACCCCTTGGTAAGTCAGCATGTGGAACCCCTGACCATCCCAGTAGAACTGTGGGTATGTTCCTCTAGCTCTTGGGAGGAAATGTTAGCTCTTTTGGACTCTGGGTGCACAAGATGCTTAATCAGCCCTGAGGTGGTAGAGAAATTGGAACAAATACTATACTGAGACCCCTGAAGGTGCCCATTGCATTCTGCCAGCTAGATGGGTCAGTAGCTGGGGGGGGACCAGCCCATTTTGCAACTGAGCCAGTTGAGATGTGGATGGGGGATCACTGAGAAACCTGGAGCTTCATTGTGGCCCCAGAAATGGAATGACCCCTTATACTTGGATTACCCTGGCTACAGAAATGAAATCCTCACATGGACTGGAGGAAGGGATTGTTACATATCCATTTCACACCCACATCAGGAAAGGAAAAATCAACCAAGAGCCAAAGGCAAGACGGAGCTGGCAGCCATGATAAGCGAATGTCTAGAGGGGGAGGAGAAGATCCCAAGGTAGTACTGGGACCTCAGGGAGGCCTTCAGTGAGATAGGGTCAGACCAGCTCCCATCCCATCACCCCACAGTTTGTAGCATAGAGATTCTTCCAGGAATGAAACTCCCCAAACCAAAGATTTGTGCAATGACCCCGCGAGAAATGGAGGAACTATGACTTTTCATTGATAAAAAATTGAAACAGGGTTTTATCCAACCTGTGGGACCCTGAGTGGCTGCCCCAGTGCTATTGTGTGAAAAGATGCCTCTCTTCATTTGTGCATTGACTATAAAAACCTCAATGCCATGTGCATGGAAAACCTTTACCCCTTGCTCCTAATGAAGGATGTGTTGGCTCACCTGGCCAAAGACAAAATATTTACAAAATTGGAATTGTGAGAAGCCTAGTACCACGTCCACATTAAGGAGGGGGATGAGTGGAAGACAGCCTTCAATTGCCCTCTAGGGTGCTTCCAATTCAGGGTCCTGCCATTTGGACTTCAAGGGGCCCCTGCAGTCTTCATGCAGCTAATCCACAAGGTACTGCATGAACATTTGTACAAGGGCGTCCTCGTATACTTGGACCCCCCTTGTACATCCTCATCTACATCGAGACCATGGAGGAACATGTCAAACTTGTGCGCACTGTCCTGAAAAAACTCAGAGCCACCAAACTATATGCCAAATTGTTGAAATGTGACTTCCACCAAGACAAGATTATTTGGGCTACTGTATATCACACAATGGACCCAGAAAAAGTGTGGGTGGTAATGGAATGGGCATCCCCCTGCACCAGGAAATAACTACAACGTTTCCTGGGCTTTGCAAACTTCTACCGGCAATTCATCCCCTCTTTCGCTAAAATTTCCCTGCCCATCACAAACCTTCTAAAGACAAAAGGGGAGGCCAAACATAAGCCTAGCTAGCCCCTGAACTGGACTATGGAATGCCAGGCTGCATTTGAGAAACTCAAATGACTATTTGCAGCTGAACCAGTCCACAAACATCCTGATCCTGATACCTCTTTTGTCGTCCAAGCCGATGCTAGTGATGTGGCCATGGGGGCAGTCCTCTTGCAAGCTAATGTGGCAGAGGATCTACAACCTTGTGCCCACACTTCCAGGAAACTTACTGAAACAGAGAGACAATGGGCGATATGGGAGAAGGAAGCTTTTGCTATCCGATGGGCCCTACTCACCTGGAGGCACTTCCGTGAAGGAGCAAAACACTCATTCGAGGTGTGGACTGACCATAAGAACTTGGAAGCTCTCAAAACACCCCAAAAACTGTCACCTAAGCAAGTGCATTGGGCACAACACTTTAACAGAGTCAACTTTTCCCTCTGTTACCTCCCTGGAGGGAAAAACTTCATGGCAGATGCTTTATCTAGACTGCCCCAATACAACAGCTTTCAACCTGAAATCATCTGTCCGGTGATCCCCTCTAAGTAACTAGCAGCACCAGTGGTCACCAGAGCCCAGAGAAGGTCAAGCCTTGACCTCCCTGCCAACCTAAGCGAGCACAGTGCTGGGAAGCGATGACTGGTTCCTGTCCCACTCGAATGAGTGCACCATGCGAGATGACTAGCCTGGATTGGTGCCAAGCTATACATGCCTGCCAGTCTCAGAGGGTCCATATTGGGACAGGCTCATAATTTGAAACCTGCAGGACATTTTGGCTTCATTAAGACCCTGCATCTCATCAAACATAAATTCTGGTGGCCCTCACTTAAAAAGAACATTGAAACTTATGTCGCTAGTTATTCTACTTGCGCTTCAGCTAAAAGGCCTCCTGGGTCTCCTTCAGAGCATTGCCAACCCTGTTTCCCCATGGAAAGAGATTTCCATGGACTTCATTATTGAACTACCAGAAAGGGGGGGGGGGGGCATGGACATATCGGTGATTATGGACCCTTTTCTCAAAACAGGTACACTTTCTACTGTGTTCGAAGATCCCCTCGGCCAAGTCCCTTGCCAAGTTATTCATCCAGCATGTGTATCACCTGTATGGAGTACCTGATCGAATTATTTCAGATCATGGAGTACAATTCACTTCTCAGTTTTGGCAGGAGTCCCTGAAGTTGTTAGACTCTGCCCAGGCTCACCCCAGACCAAGCTACACAAGCCACCCTGCCTGCAGGGACCATTCCTCGAAGGCACCGGACCCCAAAGGTCCGAGCCTTGGGTGTTAAGTATGAGGGAGACCCTGAGCAATTGGGATTCTTCCTGGTGCAAGTCTGAAACTACTACATAGGAGTATAGGGACGAACTGGAGATGGCAGAAGCCTTGATAAGATGAGTAACCATGGCCATGGAGGGGGTGGTGGCAGAGTGGATGGTTTCCTTCCACAATGATAATGCCCCCCCCAACTGCAGAACTATGACCACTTTCTGGAAGCTCTTCACCAATGGTTCAAGGATCCTCCGGTTGAGTGCAAGGCTAGAATCAAGATGAAGACCATCAACCAAGGGTGATGGTTGGGCCACGTACACCCAGGAGTTTCAAGAGTTGACATACCAGTTGGCCACATGGTCCAAAGACATCCTCATTGACTGCTTCAAAGATGACCTCAGTGATGACATCTACCACATCTGCATCTCACGCAGGGCCCCTAAAACTGTATAATGCTGGTATGTGTTGGTGGCAGAAGTACAGATCAACCTTGCCCAGGACCAGCACTGGAGTCCTTCCCTCCCACATGTAAGAAATGAACCAGGAGCATGACATGCCTCAGATGTGGCACTAAATTGTGGCATACCAATCCAGTAGACCCAACCTCAGTGCCATGGCAACCCCAAGAGAGCAGGAAACAAAACCAGCTCCAAGGACCCAAGAGGTCTGGAGATTGTAGAGTTCACCCCTCCTGACTCTGGGGGGGTTGGGAACTCTGACAACTCAGATGAGGCTGATGGTGATGGCAATGATGATCCCCTGGTAAGTTGGTGGGTGATCCCTATAACCCTCTCAGAGGACCTAGTGGTGCCCTCTTCAGGGACCCAAGGGCAGATGCTGGCTTTATTGGATTGGACTGCACTAGGTGCATAGTCAGCCCTGAAGTCGTTGAAGAACTGGGACTGAGACTCAAATGACTGAGAGTGCCCATAGCATTTTGCCAGCTAGATTGGACTGTAGCTGTAGGGGGCCTAGCAAATTTTGTAATTGAGCCAGTAGAGATGAGAATTCAAAAGCATAAAGAGACCCTGAGCATTATAGTAGTGCCAGGGATGGAGTTGCTCCTCATACTTGGACTGTTTTGGCTGCAGAACCCTGAAGTGAATTGGAAGAGGGGGCTTTTAAAGATTCAGCAGAAAGTAGCCAAGGAAGAGGAAAAGATCCCAAAACTCAGTGGTGAGAGAAACAAACGGCAAAGGGAGTTGAGAGCAGAAGCTCGAGATCACCCAATAAGCAAATCCAAAATCCCAAAGGAGTACTGGGACTTGAAAAATGTGTTTAGTGAGAAAGGTTCTGATGCACGCTCACCACATTGTCCCATAGACTGTAGTATTGAAATCCTTCCTGGAACTAAACTCCCAAAGCCTAAACTTTACTCAATGACTCCACATGAGTTAGGACAGTTTTTCTTGTCATAGACAAGAACTTAAAACATGGATTTATCCAACCAGCAAGGCCATGAGTGGCAGCCCCAGTTTTGGTCCAGGAGAAGATGGAACTCTTTGTCTATGCATTGATTATAGGGGGTAAATGTGTTATGAGTAGAAAATATCTACCCACTGCCCTTGATAAAGGACATGTTGGACATCTAGTCAAAGGAAAAATCTGCACTAAATTAGAGTTGTGGAAAGCTTACTACTGGGTGTAAATTATATTTCTCCTAAAACAGAAATAGAAATCTTAAGGAGATATAAAGTCAGCCTCAGCTCCCTGCCTCTGACACTTTACAAAACTTGGCCATATTACTATATGTTCCTGCAGGTACATCCACAAAAATAGATTTTCTCCACATTGGTTAAAGGTGTTGATTGTGACACAGTCCTTAAATGCTACATGTTTATCCAGGTACAAGAAGGGGTGAGAAAGGCTGAGTACTTCTTGGGTGCTAGAAAGATACAGCGATGATAAATCTAGGAAGAGAGATACACCCATCCAATCATAATTCTGCAAAATTTAAGAAACTATGTGATTATTTCAGGAGGAATTCCTTTTTTGAATGGAATGTCCTTGCAAACATCAGTTTCCAAAAGTTAAGAACTGGTCCTCTGAATCGGGCCAGGATACATCTTTATTTCTCAGTGCCTTGGTAAGGTCACACTTTGAATAGTGCATCAGTTTTAGTCACCACAATGTAAAAAAGATGTTGAGACTCTAGAAAGAGGGCAGAGAAAAGCAACAAATATGATTTGGGGACTGGAGACTAAACATATCAAGAATGGATATGTTACTGGAATTGGATGTATCTAGTTTAATGAAAAGAAGAATTAGGGGGTTACATGGTAGCAGTTTTTTTTTTAATATTTGAGGGGCTGCCACAAAGAACAGGTGTTCCAAAGCATCAGAAGGCAGGACAAGGAGCAACAGATGGAAACTATCAAGAAGAGAAGCAACCTAGAACTAAGGAGAAAAATCCTGACAGAATAATCTATCAGTGGAAATAACTTGCAGCAAGAAATTGTGGGTGCTCCAACAAAAGAGATTAGACAACCATTTGTCTGAAATGGTATAGGGTTTCCTGCCTGAGGAATGGGTTGGATTAGAAGACCTCCAAGTTCCCTTCCAAATAACTCTAGAGTGTTCACCATTAGAAAAATGAGATGGATGGATTATTTCAATTTACTAAAACATATTTTTTCCTAATTGCACCTCCCTCCCTTACACCACATTTATGGGACAGTCAAGTATGGATACTCTCAATTCTTTAGGAATTCTTATATAGCTGTATTTTAGGCCCTCTCTTATTTTATTTCTACATAATTTGACCAATTGAATAATTCAGATTAAAATTCTTCTAATTTGGCTGTGACATATCTCTCCATTCTCCTTTTACTAATGATGCTCAGAACTTGAGTTCAATAGTGCAAAAAAACCCAATTGATGATAACCTATGATAAAATAATGGAACTTTGAGACAATTAAAAATATTGAGACAATTAAAAATATCCAAAAACATTTCTGGCATATCAACAACATTCTTATTGCACAAGTTTCACATATTTGGGGTGTAGCATTTCAGGATTTCAGTATATGAAGGGTACAGGGCAAATATGCTGATTTAATTTCTCAAAGGAGGACATCTTGCAATTATACTGGATAAGTATGCAGGACACTATATTTCAAATGCACTTTGATTATTTCAGTTCAAAATCATTGTCCCAGCTCATGTATGGGGGACAGCTTAAAACAATGTCTATGCTTTGTGGTTTGAAATGTATTGAGAGTGGAAATTCCTCTAACTCACATTTATATATTTCTTCTGGTGGTAAGATACTCCTTTGTATTCAAGTCTGGTCTCAAAATGATAATGTAGCACTTGGGGATGAAGACACAGCCCAGCAGCCCAGCACTGGAGGCCAAGATGGAGAAGACCTGCACAGCCACCATGTATTTCCCCTTGGTGCTCAGGTAGGTGGGCAGGAAGGAGACCCAGACATTGCAGAAAACCAGCATGCTGAAGGTAATCAGCTTGGCTTCATTGAAGGCTCCAGGGAGATTCCTGGCCAGAAAAGCCACTGTAAAGCAAATAGTAGCCAGGAAGCCCATGTAGCTAAGGGTGATGTAGAATATGAAAACAGAGCCTTCATTGCATTGCAGGATGATCTCTCCAGGCTGGGAGTGAAAATCTGAATCAGGGAATGGGGAAGAAATTCCCAACCAGATAAAGCAGATAATAATTTGGACACTAGAGCAAGACAAGATGATGGAGTTGGCCAAACTCTTCCCCAACCATCTCTTCACTCGGTTTCCTGGTTTTGTAGCCAGGAAAGCCAGTACCACTGTGATGGTTTTGGCCAAGAGAGAAGAAATGGCAACTGAGAAGATGATGCTGAAAACTGTTTGTCGGAGAAG
>JAEANM010024421.1:0-11160 GCA_017656035.1 Myanophis thanlyinensis
ATAATACTGATGTAAATTTGTATAATATTAATTTTATTATTGTATGAAAAATGTGATAATAAAATCAGTAAAATCAATAAAACCATTCCAAAGAAAAAGAAATGCAAGAAAGCAAAATGAATGTCCGAGGAAGCTTTACAAATAGCTGAGGAAAGAAGGGAAATTAAAAGCAAGGGAGAAAGAGAAAGATACACCCAATTGAATGCAGAATTCCAGAAAATATCTAGAAGTGATAAGAATGCCTTCTTAAATAAACAGTGCAAAGAAATAGAAGAAAACAATAGAACAGGGAGGACCAAAGATCTCTTCAAGAAAATTGGAGATATGAAGGAAATGTTTGGTGCAAAGATGGGTATGATAAAGGACCAAAATGGCAAGGACCTAACAGAGGCAGAAAAGATTAAGAAGAGGTGGCAAAATTACACAGAAGAACTATACAAGAATGAGCATAATATCCATGATAACCACGAATGGGGTGGCCACTGACCTCGAGCCAGACATCCTGGAATGTGAAGTCAAGTCAAGGACACTGACAACAGTGTGGAAGACACCTTCTTCCCTATTCTAGTTATATTAAAGATTGACATCTCAGCGGCTGGTGTTGCTCTTCTCTTCCCTTTTTCTCTCTATTGATAAGTTAATAATGGATTTTTCCACCAATCCTACTGTCAACCGAAAAGATCAACCAAGCAAAAGTTAATCACCTGTAGCCTCCCAACACTTCAATGACCCACTATTCAATAAATATAACCCACATATCAAAAAGAGAAAACCATATTACAACTTTAATTCTTTTCAATTTCCATTTAAGTTCAATCAATTTTCAATATCTCAATGTCTAGGTGTCTCACTATTTCAGTATTTCAATACCAAATCAGAACCAGAAGGGCCCACTGAAGCCCCAGTCTTGACTTTTCCTTCTGCGATGTGAGTGTCTGTCTTTTAAGCTCTATCTATTAATATTTGTAATCCATAGGGCCCCATCCATCAACCAAGATTATTTATAATCCACAAGGTTTCAGCAAGAATTCCTCTTTATAGCAGTTCCAATCTTGTTTTCCCCACAGTCGTTTCCAAAACAAGGTGCAGTCTTTGATTTATTCCCTAGTACCAGAAATGGCAGTTCTCTAAATAAAGTATTATCAGCCTTCTTTTGTGACTAACCAGTTCTGAATGTTCCTTCTTATATATTCCATCTTTAGCCAGCAGATGGCTAAAGTGTTGCCAGTTTTTCTAAAGATGGAAATTAAGTCTATTACATGAGATATTAATGGGGCAAATGCCCCATCTAAGCATAAAAAATTTCATTACCTGATGAAACTTAATGTTGCCTTAAAAGAAACACATATCAAGAAACAAGATAAAAAATAATAAAAAATGATTAAGGGAGGAATTTATATTTGCTAGTTTAAAAGAGATCTGTTCTGACCCAGCTCCCAAAACACGATCAATCCTCAGAAGTGAACTCAAAGAGACACCTTTATTAGGAATGCTGGCAGCCCCGGCAAAAAGCTTCTCTTTCAATGCAGTCTAACAAGCCTGTCCTGCTGGAAGATGAATGGTTGTCTGCCACATTTATTCATCTCCGTCCCCTGCCTTTTATCCCTAGAACTAGGGTGGGGCCTCGCTAGCAGCGGTGGCTCTTCTTTCCCCAGGATCGGCCCACAGCTTTCCATTGCTCTTCCTCTGCCTTCTGCGCAGCTGCGCATCAAGCATGTGACCCAGCTGCTCTTCCACTTCTTCATCCTCCAGAGCTGGGGGCTGTTGACTCTCCATCTGTGTGCTGATGGATGGCCCAGGCTCCATCTCTGTCTCTCTCTGCCAGCTCCATTCCCTCTTCCCCCTCGGAGCTGTCAGGTTGCCCTGACTACCACGCAACCTCCTCCTCTGGAGGAGTTGGTGGCCAATAGGCCACAACCAGATCCATGGTTTAAAAATGTTATTTCATTAGATGAATGTGGTAGATTTGTAGTAGTGTAAATTAATTAATGGAATAAAATCAATAGTAGTAGGAATTTATGTGCCAAATGATGATAAAAATAATTGTTTTAATATCTTATGGATCAGTGGTGGTATTCAAAAAATCTTGCCACCAGTTTGCTGAATATGTGAGGGCATGTGCATGCCCAAAGTAGCAGCTCCCGGCTGCTAAATTGCACAAGATGCTCTCCCAGCAAGAGCAACAGTAGTGGAGAGAAGTAGCTGCCAACACAGAGAGCACAGACTCTGTGATTGATTTAGGCTCAATATGGGATGGAAGAAGCTTCTCCACTGCAGTGCTTTCTGGATGGATCTTCTTAAAGGTAAGAAGAACCATCTGGTTTTTTCCTAAACCACTTCAGCTCTCCTGCAACCATGCCACCCACCCCCTTTGGCCTAGTGAAGCAAGCTACAGGCTGAATAAATTGCTTCAGCTGGAGGGGGGCATTTGAGGCCAGAGAGGGTGGCAGCAAAGGCCAGAGTGGGGGACTAGTGCTTCCCCTGACCCAGCCTCTGCCTCCTTGGGCAGAGACTCTGAAGCAAGGGGAATGACACATTGCCTGACCCGGCTGAGGCAGCCATGCTGGAAGGCAAGCCTGGGGATGGGGGGAAACTAACTAGACTGTGAGTGCCGATCCGGCAGCCATGGCAGAAGGCAGGCAAGCCCAGGGATGGGTGGGGGAGCTTGCTAGGCCATGCTGCGTGGCATGAAGCAAGCCAGGCAAGCCCGGGAATGGTGGCAGGGGCAGCTTGCTAGGCCATGCTGTGTGGCGCTTCCAATTAACTGCGGTGCAGTAGTGAAGCAAGCCAGGCAAGTCCAGGGTTGGTGGGCAGCTTGTGTGTATTTATGACAATTGCAAGATGTAGTCATCTTTTATAAACTACCCAATCAGCTTTTGATAAGCCAGATCAATGAGGGCCACACCATGCCATGCCATGTGTGCAATTTAGATGCAGCAGCAAGGCAGGCAAGGCCAGGGACTGTGAGGCCTAGGTAGGCTGTGCCGTGTGTGATGGAGCCGCAGTGGCAAGGCAAGCCAGGGAAGGCCAGGGACGGTGGGCCTAGCTAGGCTGTGCCGCACGTGCAATGGAATTGCCACAGCGAGTCAAGGCAGGCAAGGCCAGGGGAGGGGCTCTAGCTAGGTCACAACTTGCAGACTTACTTACTCAGGCAGGCAGATCAGAGCCATTCAGTTGGGTTGCAGTTACTGCATGAGAACTGGGGAGGCAGAGACTGTTCACCACAAGTGAGGACAGTGTGCTATTCCAAGGAGACGCGCGAGATGAGGAGTGACTGGACAGGGCATTGCAAGTGGTTGGGGCAAGCAGAGGCAAGTGGCAAGCCCACAGGTGGGGGCAAGAGGCAACATGGCAACCAGATGTGGGTGGGGCCAGCCAGATGTAGTATTTGTTGGTTCTCTGAATTACACAAAATTTCCACTACCAGTTCGCTAGAACCAGTCAGAACCAGCTGAATTTCACCTCTGTTATGGATCAATTACTACCCTTTTCTTATGAAAATTGGCTAATACTGAGGGATTAGAATGGAGTGACTTCTTTAGTTTCAGTTTTGGATGGAACAGACTGGTGGACTTACAATAAAATAGTATCTTTTAATTTTTGTGATCCTATCCTAAGTCTAAGGAAGAGCTGAATCAAAAGGACATGCCTGCCACTGGTTTACATATTTACAACTGAAAGATTGAAAGAAATATTTAAATTAAGACAAAAAGAGTTATAGGTTTGATTCTGTTAAAAATGAATTGGAAATCCTACTGTGTGGTAGTGATGAATATATCATTGCTAAGGTCTATAAAACATTTTGGAATTTGGAAGATGAATAAGCTTGAACAATGGGAGAATATGTGGATGAAAGGTTTAAAATTTACATTAAATTACAATTTAAAAGAAACATTTTATAAGACAATGTATCATTGCTATTTAACACCAGATAAGTTGTCAAAAATGTATAAAGGTTTTCAAATGAATGCTGGAAATGCAAATGGAAAAAAAGATATTTTTATCATTTATAGTGGACATGTGATAAAGCAAAGAAATATTGGAGTAGGATTCATATACTAATACAGAAGATTCTGAAAGTGAATATAAAGATAAAACCAGAAAGTTTTTTTGGGGGGTTTAATAGAAAAAGACAGGGGAAAAATTGGAACTTTGATAATATGTTGATGGCAGCAAGATTACTTTATGCACAAAAGGGCACTTCAATCCCCACAATTCATGAATGGTTGCAAAAGCAGATGGAGTTAGCAGAGATGGCTAAACTGACTGCTATGATAAAAGAAAAAAACATAAGTGCTTTTGTTTCTTCTTGGAAATCACTTCTGGACTTTATGCTTGAGGTGAAAAAAATGGAACTTTGATTTTGGGTTTTATTTATTAGATAGATCTGTTATTACAGAAATGGTTAGATTACTATGTAAAAGTAAAAAGTTGAGGTTCAATGTTACAGCACTCTCTCAGCAATTTACAAATGTCAGCATATTGCCCCCCAACAATCTGGGTCCTCCATCTGACCTCAAAGGATGGAAGGCTTAGTTAACCTTGAGCCAGTCTGCATTGAACCCATCTCAGTGCACAGAGTTAGCCTGCAATGCTGCATTCTAACCATTGTTCCACCACGGCTCCTTTATGGAAGCATGAATGAAAAAGCATGTTTGGGAATAAAAAATAAAAATCTAAGTGATGGATGCTGATGTATGAATTTAATTTTGCAAACAGGAGAACGAAGTTGACAAATAGCATAAATTTCTTAGAAAATAATTCACATGTGAAATAACTTTATCTATGGTCCAATCTCTACTTTAGAGATTGTATCTTGCATCGAATAGCATAAGCATGCTGAAAGTGAAACTAGGCCAAAATGTCAACCAGTCCTTCCTCTTAGCAGGGAAATGCTTTATGTGACTTTAGCCTAACCATGACTGGTAAACGTATACGATTTTTAATCCTAATGAAAAAGTTATGTGAAAGTCTCACCTAACCAACTCCCACAAGAGACAGTGAACATCAAAATATATGGCTGAAGAATTTAAATATAAGACAACTATAGAATAAAATGCAAGAATTAATAACATTCTGAATCAAAGTGGTCCGATAGAGTAAGGTTGATAATTTGGGTATGAAAATTAAGATATAAATTTAATTGTGAACAAATATATGTCAGAAAGTATGAATGAACTGATGTGGATGTGCATGGAAATATGAATTTATAGCTTAATTATAGTGGCATATAATACAGTGAATGATGATCATGGAACCAGGCATGGCTTTTGGGAAAGCATGATCATTTTAAAATGTGAAAAATATGAGAATGAAGCAAAATAAGAGATTCTGAAAATGAGAAAGACATTTTTTCTTGGTATTAAAAATTGTCAAGAAAACTATTTATAGATGAAAAGGGAAAAAAGGGAAATAAACGAGACTAAAAATAGAACAGGAAAACAAAATTTAAGTCCTGTAAAAAGCAAATAGCCTCCAACAGAATGAATATATACATATATAAAAAGTACATATATAAAAAGAGAATAAAAAGATCCTTTACAACAGTGAGTGAAAAGAAACTTACAATCTTAATAATCAGCGAGGAAGCTGACCAAGAGCTCCAAAGGTGAAGAAGGTGAAGCAATGAGAGGTAAACTGGATTTGCACAATGTTATCTTCAAGCAGGCCACTGACTTCCTGAGGGACACTTTTGAGAGTTTCCGAACTTGCAGTACCCAAGAGTGGCTGGCACCACTACCTGTCCAAATGGCACTGGACCAGGCAGGTGACACACTGTGTAGTCTGTAGCTGCATCCATTGCCATGCTCCATCTCTACTGACACAAGCACTGGCCCAACTACCACTACTGGCATGGTCACCCCTCCATAGAAAAAGGAGCGTAGGCTACCTGCCCTGGGAGTGAAATTTAGCAGCAAACCAAAGCAATTGGTTATTTTCCTGACCCAGATGTGGACTTACATGCAGGAGTATGGGGCTGACTTGCCAATGGAAAGAGCCAAAATGCAGAGCATGACTTTGGTGCTGGAGGAGGAAGTGGCAGAATGGATGGTGACGCTCCACAACAATGATGCGGCAGAGCTGAGCAAATTCAACCAATTTATGGGGGCCCTCCAGAAGAGGTTTAAGGACACCGCTAGTCAATAACCGCTATTTAAACTGATTTTAAAACGACATTTAAGCGGACGTTGTTTAATTATTTTAATTGTTTTTAACTTGTATTGTATTGATATTGTTTTTATTGGCTGTGAAACGCCCCGAGTCCTTCGGGAGAGGGGGCGGTATATCAATCAATCAAACAAACAAACAAACAAACAAATAAGCCAGGAGAAAATCAAGACAAGGCAGGTGGCCCATGACTGCTTACATTCAAGAATTTCGGAGTTTGGCATGCAGACTAGTGAATTGGCTATACAACATGCTAATTGAATGCTTTCAAGATGGTCTGAACAATGAGATCTTTAACACTTATCCAGAGGCATGCCACGAATCCTCCAGGGCTGACAGGTTCTGACTGAAGAGGTGGAAATTGACTTAGCCAGATAGCACAACCGTCCTAACCATGAATAGTAGAGATCCGTCTCCATAGATAGGAAAGAAACCCTGAAGCAAGGAGAACAGGACTGAAGCCCATGCTGCCGCTCCACCAGCTATTTAAAATGTGGAAAGGAAGGTTACAGAGCAGCCAATTGCTGAGCACCACACGCAAATCCACACTCAGTCCCACAAAAAGGCAAAAGCTCCACAAAAGATTGAGAAATGGCTCTAAGAGGAGTGGAGGTCCTCAAATTCACCCTATCACCCAGCGATGGAGCGGGAACTCTGATCATGTCTGCCAAGACCCCAGCAGAAATTGACAGTTGACGATGACCCGTTAGTAAGTCAACCTGTAGCATTGGTGACAATCCCAATAGAACTAGTCATGCCTTCCTTGTGGTATAAGAAGAATCTGACTGCCTTACTAGACTTGGGTTGCACCAGATGATTCCTGGTCAGCGCTAGTATAGTGGAAAAACTGGAGATGCAACTTAGGGAGCGGAAGGTACAAGTAGCCTTTTGCCAGCTAGATGGATCAGTGGCAGGGGGCAGCCCCATAACATTTGTCACCAAGCCAATAAATATGAAAATAGGGCCACATGAAGAGGCCCTAAGTTTCATCATAGCACCAGGCAAAGTGCTAGGTTTGGCATGGATATTGAAATGGAATCCTTCTATAAATTGGAGAAAACAGATACTAAAAATTTGGTGGAGAGCATCTGAGAGGGAGTCAAAAGAAAAGACAGCTGAATACAGCTCCCGGCCATGTAGCAAAAATTGAAATGAGAAAGTGGCACAGTGGCACGAGAACAAATACAAGTGGGTCCATGGATCCACAAAGAATATTTATTTATTTATTTATTTATGTGTTTGTTTGTTTGGATTTACAAACTGCCTCCCTCCCGAGAAGGGACTCGGGGCGGTGTACAACCATCTAAAAGGAAACAATGAATAAATAACAATTAAAACCAATTAAAGAATACTGGAACTTACAGGAAGTTTTTAGTGAAAACAACTCAGTCATACTTCTCCCTCACTGCCCTATAGATTGTTCTGCAGAAATATTGCTGAGAGCCAAACTCCCCAAGCTGAAACTATATTCCATGACCCAAGGGAGATTAGTGAGCTCTGTACCAAGCATAGGGTTTTTTATTCAGCCAGCTAAATCATGGATTGTAGCCCCTGTACTATTTTGTGAGAAGAAAGATGAGTCCCTACGCCAGTGCACTGATTACTATTGGCTAAATGTGATTTGCATTGGGAACATCCACCTCCTACCACTAATGAAAGATATATTGACTTGTTTAGCCAAAGGGAGGATCTTTACCATGTTAGACCTCCGAAAAACATACTATAGAGTGCGTATTAAAGAGGGTGGTGATCCCCTCCAATCAGGTTTCAGGCCCGGGTACAGCACAAAGACGGCTTTGGTCGCGTTGGTGGATGATCTCTGGAAGGCACGGGACAGGGGTTATTCCTCTGTCCTGGTCTTATTAGACCTCTCGGTGGCTTTCGATACTGTTGACCACAGTATCCTGTTGCAGCGATTGGGGGGTTTGGGAGTGGAAGGCACCGTATTACGGTGGTTCTCCTCCTTCCTCTCTGACCGTTCGCAATTTGTTGGGGCAGAGGCCCTTAACATGTGGAGTGCCTCAGGGGTTGGTGCTCTCGCCCCTACTGTTCAACATTTATGTAAAGCCGCTGGGTGAGATCATCCGTGGCTTTGGGGTGAATTTCCACCAGTACCCTGATGACACTCAGCTGTACATTTCCACCCCAGGCCACACCAATGAAGCCATCGAAGTGATGAGCTGGTGCCTGGAGGCCATGCGGAGTTGGATGGGTCTAAACAGCTCCAGCTCAACCTGGCCAAAACTGAGTGGCTGTGGTTTCCTGCGCCCAGATACAGCCAGCTTGTTCCATCACTGGCCGTGGGGAGAGAGATCCTGACCACCACGGAAGGGGTTCGCAATCTGGGTGTCCTCCTGGATGTACAGTTGTTGTTAGAAGATCAGATCGCAGCCATCTCCAGGAGGGCATTCTATCAGGTCCCAAGGATCTTCCAGTTGCGGCCCTTTCTGGGTCGGGGCGCTCTTTGCACGGTCACTTCCGCCCTCGTGATCTCTCGCCTAGACTATGCCAATGCTCTCTACATGGGGCTCCCCTTGAAGAGCATCCGGAGGCTGTAGTTGGTGCAGAGTGCGGCCGCGCGGGTGATCCTGGGGGGCTCCTCGGAGCTCCCATATTACACCTATCCTGTGTGAGCTGCACTGGCTCCCTGTGGCCTTCTGGGTGCAATTCAAGGTGCTGGTTCTTACCTTCAAGGCGCTCCATGGCTTGGGACCCAGGTACTTATGGGACTGCCTGTTGCCACCATCAGCTTCCAGCCGACTTGTGCGTTCCCACAGGGTGGGCCTCCTTGGGGTTCCATTGTCTGGACAGTGTCGTCTGACAGCCCCGAGGGTATGAGCCTTCTCTGTGGGCGCACCCTCCCTTTGGAACGAATTGCCCCTGGAGATCCGGACCATCACAGACCTATGGACCTTCCGGCGCGCATTAAAAACCTATTCATTCAAACAGGCGGGTCTGGCCTAGTACTATTAGTTGGAGGTTTTAAATTAGTTTTAAATTTTAAAATTTTTTAACGTTTAAAACTTTTTAAATCTTTAGTTTTTTATTTCGTTGTAATTCAATTATGACCAGCCACTGCATTTATTTTTAAATTTTAACTTTGTTTTTTTAAACTGTTATGTATTATATGTTTTTAGAAGGCTGTACACCACCTCGAGTCCTTTGGGAGAGAGGCGGTATAAAAGTCAAATAAAATAAATAATAAATAAATAATAATCTTCGCTATTGGCATGCCGCAATATGGAGGACACAGGTTCTGCAGTCTGCTTTAAGGGTATTAGACAGTCAAAGTATGCAGGTTGTGTTATTAACATTTCAAAGCCCAAACCTTTGATACAACTTTTCCTTGTATACCTCATATTCAGGGGAATTATTCATAAAGCAAGGTATTGTCTTTGGTAAATGAAGGGGAAAAATAAAGCTTAAGTGCGAACAATTCACAATAAGATTTATAGAGTGGATAAAAAAAATATTCTCCTTTCAGCAACATCAATTTCTGTCTGATTTAAAATAGCATAAAGACTTATCTGAGGAATCAGGTTGTACTATTGGGTGAAATTCAGTCTGAATGCATGAAAATTGTCTTTTAAAAAGTTCTAATTCCCCAAGGCCCTACCAAAAGGCCATTAGCTTTATTGGAAATTGTTATTTTGAAGGCTGATGGCTTTGAATATAGATTAATGTTGTCAGCACCTGTACATACCACAGTGCCATCAAATTCATTGTGATATTTGATGCAGTGATGAAATAACTCCACTGCTTTTCTCCTATCATATAAACCTAAGGCTTTTCACAATGTCATCCATTGCAAAAATGATAATTCATTTGTTTAACCATTCCAATGAATATAATGAATGATGGGAGATGTATTAGGTTGGAGATGTAATGCACACATGTAGACTTACGGCCACAATTGCAGAAAAAAATTCCATTGCTAAGCAAGACAGTTGTTTGGTTAGTCATACTCAATTTTACATTATTTTTTGCTACAGTTTTTAAGTAAATCGCTGTAGTTGTTAAGTGAATAATGCAGTCATTCATTCAGCTTCACCCATTGACTTTGCTTGCTGGAAGCCAACTGGGATGGTCACAAACGGTGATCACATGTGCCTAAAATGCAGCAACCATTGCAAATATAAACTGGTTGATAATCCCCCAATTTTAATCATGTGATCATGCTGTTGCTATGACAGGTCATGTAAGACTGGTCATAAGTCACTTTTTCAGCTTTGTAACTTCATACAGTCACTAAATCAATAGTTGTAAGTCAAGGGCTACCTGTATACAATTAATAATTAACTTTTAATCTGTCAAATAAAACAACCAAATATTTTAATTGGAAATAAGAAATAAAATAATTACAATTAAGATCATATTTCAATGGGGGGGAATGTGTTGATTTTGCATAATTCTTGAAGTTTTGATTTAGATTACTCTAGTGATTGTTATTCCTCATTTTGTACTGACTTTTGCTGTGTGTTGCAGTAACTGAAGAAAAGGTTGACTCCGCTGATGGCTTATCCAGACAGAATAGGAATGAATTCTGGTATCGTTCTCACAGTGGGTGTGCCAACCTTCAAAATTTGCAATTTTTCTTGATTTTGTACTCCTGTTAGTTCCCTTACCTCGAGATCATGGTCCACACTTTCAGAATTCCTGTTATAGTACAAAATAAATAAATATTTGTTTCTTATTCTATGCCAACATAAATAATGTTTGGTACTATCATCAGTGATTTGCACAAAGGAAATGAAGATGTTATCTTTTTCTTCAAGATAACTTCAGACGCAACTGCCATGGGATTGTCCAAAGGATGAATGGGTGCCAAATGATGAAACCAGCATTGCAGGCTCATACTTGTAGGCAGTAAAAAAGATAACTTTGACAGAGGTTCTGTTGACTAAGCCAGGGGTATGCAATTGTGGCTCTTTTATGACTTGTGGACTTCAAATCCCAGAATCCCTGGGCAAGGCAACCTAAATAAAATGGAGG
>JAEANM010024422.1:0-11160 GCA_017656035.1 Myanophis thanlyinensis
GACAACATATGTTCACTAAAGAAGATTACGCCTGCTCCAAATATACAGTGCTTAAATGTTTGTGAATTCTTTTGAATTTTCAATATTTCTGAAGAAATATGACGTAAAATATGAACTTTCTTCACAGAATCCTAAAATTTGATAAAAGCAACTCAATAAAAACAAATTAATCAAATACACTGTACTTGACCATTGATTTATTGAAGAAAATTATCCAGAACCTAGGTCACATTTTATACAGAAATACTGAAATTCCAAAGATTTAACAAACTTTTGAGCACCACTGTATTTACATATATGAACTACAAAGAAATATATGTAGCAGCAATACTTAAGAAAGCTGCATACAAAACTGCTTTCAAAATTTAAGCAAGAGATATCAAATCAGAAACTGCTTTCTTACAATAGTTTTTTTAAAAGAAATAATAAATATTAAAAATGGAGTAATTTCAACATCAAATGTTATTTATGCAGTCAATCCCAAATAACATGGAATTACTGGTATATATGCTTGCCTTGTGTAAGGAAGCTGTCTTTTGATAAGAACAAAATATTCTGAATTCCCCATTTTATAGTAGAAAGATTTTTATTTTCAGCAGACTATCTCTATGGCTCATAAAACATTTCTTTTTTTTTCATTCAAATGTTCCATTCAAAATGTAATCCAATTGCAGTCTTACATCTACACCAAGGAATGGTCTCAGCAGAACTTTCCTGAAACCAAGAAATCTAGTTCTGAATAAGAGTTTCCAGAAAACACCATCTTAAATATTATGTCACCTTAAATATTATGATAAAAAAGTGTAAAAGAATAATACAACCTATGCAGCACCCCATGATCATATGATCAAAATTCAAATGCTTGGCAACTGGTTCATACTTATGACCATTGCTGTGTCCCAAGGTCATGTGATCGCCTTTTATGACCTTCTGACAAGCAAAGCCGTCAATGGGGAAGCCAGATTCACCTAACAACTGTATTATAACTTATAAATTGCAGTGATTCCCTTAACAACTGTGGCAAGAAAGGTCATAAAATGGGACACAACTCAGTAACAATGTCTCACTTAACAACAGAAATGTTGGGATCAACTGTGGTTGTAAGTAGAGGACTACCTGTCTGTATTCATTAAATAAGTATACCTTACGTAATAAGTATTTAGTATTTTTGGATTTAAACAAGTTTTTAAAATTCATACAGATAGTCCTCAAGTTACAAATGTAATGGAGCCTGTCCATTCCATTTGTAACCTGAGGATTCATGGGAATGAATCTCGTACCTTGAATGAGATCACTCCCTCCTTTTGCCTACACATTCAGTAATCAAATGCGAATCTTATTAAGTGCACAAGTATTTCAGGGTGGGGAAGGCTCTGAGGGCCCTACTGATGGAACAGGCATACTGTGTAGGACCACCCAAGGCCTCCCTGACCCACTGAAATACCTCATGCTTCCCACATTGTTTCCCCCCACAACCTGCCGCACCAGGTCACTTACCTCATGAAGATCTAGCAAGCAGTCTCCTTGTAGTTTGCTGGCCGAAATGGAGCTTCTGAGGGGCAAAGCCAGTCCTCCGATGCTCTGTTGGGCCCTCCAAGGGCCTCCCCTGGCACATGGCAAGTTGAAATGAAGCTTCCAGGGGTCAGATCTGAGTCTCTGGTGGACAGATCCGTCCCTCCGATGCCTTGTTCAGTCCTCTGTGGGTCTCCCCCGGCCTGTTGCAAGATGAAATGGAGCCTCCGAGAGCCTGATCTGGCCCCCAGACGCTCAGATCTGGCCCCCAGACACTCCACTTCAGCTTACAACAGGGCGGGGGAGGCCTGCGGAAGGCCGAACGGAATGTTGCAGGGCCAGATCCTTCTCCCGGAGGCTTGGAGCTGGCCTGGAGGCTCTATTTTGGCCTGCAACTGGCCAGGGAGGACCACAGAAGGCCAAACAGAGAGCTGGATTTGCCCCTCAGAAGCTCTATTTTGGCCAACAACATTCAGGACGAATGTTGCAGAGCTTCTGCGGTTGTTCATAAGGACGAACAACTGCTGTGGTGCTGCAAGATTCATAGTTTCGGGCCTTGTTCTTAAACACTAGGGAACATAACCTGGGGATTACCTGTATTTAAATCTGAATTTTGTTAATTAATATAGAATTTTATAATCCAGACAAATTCTAGTATAAGCAAACATCTTATTATTTATGTCTTTTACATAGTTCTTTCTCCATCTTTGATTTGACTTTCATATATGTGTATCTTATATGAATGATTTCTGCCTAAAAAAGAAAAATTTATAGTAGATGACTGATCACATGAGAGAATCAACGTACCATAATTAATCAGGCAAGACATTATTTGTAAATTGTAAATAATTAAAAGAACAAATTATCTATTGTTTAAGTTTATTAAATAATGAAAATAAAATTCTCTTTTATATATAACAATCAGTTTGTATAGAGCTGGGGGAAAAGTTCATTACTTCTGATAAATATCACCTGAATAAATGCTTCTTGAAATTCCTCTGCCAATAGTATCTGTCCATGTACAAGATTAATTTATATTCTGTATATGTTTTAACCTACGAAGAGATCCTTCATTTTGCTAAGCATAGTTTTCAATTGTGACCAAGTCAATTTAGCTGTTCACAGTTCTGAACAGTTGAATAGGAAAAGAAACTGATGAAATATTAACGATTGTTTTTGAAATAGAAAAATTATGAAACCTACGGTATATTTAAATCAAAATAAGCGCTGTTTTAAGGAGGCTAATTTTGCCATAAGTTCTGAATTTTGTGGCATCTAAAGGAAACTAATTTGAAAGGGGTAACAATCAACTTCAGATGTAAAATCTTACAATATATTTTTCTAATCTAGAAAATTTTTAAAAATTTACTTATAGAATCACAAATTCTGATTATTTTTTGCAGATATGTTGGTTTTTTTTCAGTAATTATAAAACTTCAAAAAAGAAATAACTAGAATGTGTACCTCAAGATTTATTCAGATACTCTTCCCCACTATTTAAAAGTGATTTGAAATAGTAGAAAAAATTAATGGCAGATTTTAAAATATTTTCTGTATTTCCTACATAAACTTTTAAATTAAAATGGTTTAGAGCTAGTATCATTAAATATTTCTTCATATACAACAATACTAAACACTTTTTTCAAACTGAAACTATTTAAATAATCTAGCAGTGATTATCTTGTAAAAACAAGACATTTCAAAATATAAACTAACCTGAGATATACTTTGCTCCGATTAACATTAACAGGCTACTCATTATAAAAAAGCCCAAAGGCAGACTACAGAAGATACTAGTTTCACCTGATGTCATCCAGAAGAGAGGTTCCAGTCAAACAAATCAAGAGAGAGATACGTGTAAATTGCACTATTTAAGAATTACATGAAGAAAATTAGAAGAGACAGAAATTCTGCAAAATGCTATAGATAGTTCAGCATATTGTAATAATTAGAAATAAGACAAACATTGATGCTTAGATATATTTCAGTCTTGCATCCAGTGTCAATATTTAAGATTATTTAGATAAACAATTTGCTACTAATAAAGTAGATAGTACAGAATTTCAAATAAAGCTGATATTAAGCATTACAAATATTGTAAGGAGAAAGAATGCATTATGGAAGGTTGAAGAGTGAATTCATGTGTGTTTGATTATACACATACAAACTATCTCAAATTATCTGTTTTTCAAAAACATTGACTGTATATGAAGTATCATATAATTGATTGCATATCTTTTAAGTCCAATCATGCATTGTGCCTGCTCCATCATACACATTATACTATCAGCAAGTGAAATATATATGTACCATCTGTCTCCAAACTTGAACTGAAAGCATAACATTGCTATTGTTAATTATAAATGAGCAAGTACAGTACTAAAGCCATTTATGACAGTCATATCTAGAAAGCTCTATAGATTGCAAAGCTGCAATGTTATATCTTTTACCAAGGACCAAGGTTCACTGAATTCATTACCATTCATTTCAGAGCAGCTGTGTATAGTATTCTGCAGCAAGCAGCACAATATTTCAAGTAGCAATAAGCATTTAAACTGCCCTCAGGAAAAAATACTGCATCTAATTAAAAGGTTCTCAAGTTTTTACATACAATTGCAGAATTTGTAAATAAGGCTTCTCTCCTTTACATCTTTCTCACCCAACATAGTCATGCTTGCTGAATTTAAAACTTATTTTTTCACAAACAGAATATTTTAAAGCTAAACATAAATTTTGTTTGAAATAAAAAAATATAATTGCATTCTTGTGCTCTTCATACAAAATATATGATATTATTCACAAATTTGTTCCTTCCTGGGTTACATTTCCAGTGTTTGACTAAGCATAAGGTTGAGCTCTGATAAACCATTGCTAAGTATTGTATTATATTTTAATGATTATCATGTAATGTCTATGTAAAATTGCCAAGACAATTATTATTGGCTATTAATATCACCATTATAAAAATGTTTTTACTTGACATTATATCATTGCATGCAAAGGAGGAATTCCAGTAGTTTCTTGAAACAAGCGAAGCTGTAATTTTGGCTCAATCAACAAGTCAACTAGATAATAATCGTGACTTATAAAACTAAACATTGTATATTGTTATCCTTTACTAACCTGTCCATATGTTCCAACAACACAGAAACTACTGCTTTGTGTAAGGAAAAAATATTGCTATGGACTTTTTGTTCTATTGTTGGACTTTTTAACTTCCATTGCTCAACCCTACTGTTAAAAAACAAGAAATCCCACTCTCACCCGATTTTCTTTCTGCAGTTATTAGGACTTTTAAAAAAAGCCATGCATGTCTAATAAGATAGTGATTTGTTCTCCTATCTGAAACCAGAATCTATTGCCACATCTGAGAGCCTTTGGTTTAACTGATGTATCCTCATCCTCCTGCCTGGAGGAGTTAATATTTTACAATTATTTTCATTTTTTTTTAAATTATAGTGAATTTACACTTTAAAGTTTCTGACTGTACTTAATTATACTGATAAATAATCTTAATCAAATCAAACATACAGAGCTACAGTTTAAGCATGCTTAGAAGGACAATCTTCTAACTGAATTTATTAGAATATATTTCTAAATAGAAATACTTAGCCTCTCACTGAAAGTCATAACATAGCACTAATGAATTAAATCAAATATATCTGATGTGAGTTCAGATATATTCTTAATTGCATTTTAATAAAAATGTACTATCAAGGCAAATAAATTTTACCTTATTTTTTCTATTTTTAATATGATAGCGGTCAACAATGATTGAATATTTATTTAGCTAGTTCATGTAGTACATAAAACAATTTACATTCAGAATTACCGTAATCTTGATAGATAATAGCTTCAAAGGATTAATGTAAAAATAAATAAATGCTTCATTTTCATGTGAAAAGAAGCCTTATACAATTTATATTTCAGTAGTTTGAAACAAAACTGAAATAGCTTTTTACTACAACTTTGTCTGGAGGCACTTTCAAAACTTCCTGCAATTTTTAAGCTTCTTAGGTGAAATTGACATGCAACTGTCTTAAGCATTTAATGTAATTTATAAAGTGTTTCAACTGTTTCCGTTTACTGGTTAGATCTGCATTTTTTCCCAGGCCAATCACTGTGACTGGCTTTTAGAAGAAGACTAAGGCCAGGATCAATCAATTTCATAGGACTATATGAATTTATATATTTAGTATGATTAATTCCTGCATTTACAAACAGTTTACAAACTGTTTTGTAACTTTAAAATTAAATTAAATCTTTAAACATGGTGGCAGGATTTGAGTATATTACCAGCTGTACTCAAGACTTTAGAAATTTCCATACAATTCAATGACAAGTTGTAAATACTAGTAAAAATGTATTCCTCAAACAATTTAAGAGTATATTTCTATCTTGTTACTTATCTGCTTGTGCATCTCAACATAAGTTATTCAAAAATACCGTATTTTTCGGACTATAAGAGGCACAGGACCATAAGATGCATCTAGGTTTAAAGTAAGAAAACAAGAAAAATAGTTTTTTGCCTCCACGCATCCTATTTTTGGCTAGCAGAGTGCTTCTGGGGATGGGAAGGCTGAAAACAGGGTTCAGAAGGTCAAAAACAGGCCCATATTTGCTCACAGACATTTCCACCCACTTTTTTGGGGAGGGGAAAGTACATCTTATAATTTGAAAAATACGGTAAGTGTTTTATATTATTATATATAAATATCGTTCCATATTTTAAATTTCTAGGATACTTACTAAAACATATATTATAACTATTACCACTATCAATACAAAAATTATTTTTTTTTCAATTTGCTACAATCTATTGTGTACAAAAAAGAAATTTGACTTTTACAAGTAATGCATGACTCACTGTTTCCTTGAGGTTCTGACGTTTCCCACCCCATTGATTTCTTAACAGCTTTCTTCCATCTGGTATAACGATATTCACTTTCTGAAATCATAAGCAACATTTTTATCAAAAATTCAAACAATTATCTTTATTTAATGTACAAGCATTTTGTAATATATTGAAAAGTCTAAAATGCATAGGAATTTCATTAACTGTCTGAAATCTTCAAAATTTAAATAAAAATAAGGAAAGTTTCAACCTCCCTCCTCCAATATAATTTTCCTAAGATAGTTCACCATTCACAGATGTAGCACAGAACAAACTATACTAATCTTATAACAGTATGAATAAACTAGATTTGCATAGGCTGAGCAAGCTTAGATAGCAGATCTTAAAACCCTTCTTACCCTCTGGATTGATCTGTGGCTCAAAACGTTCACATGTCACTGCTGTGAAGTCATCAGGATTTAGACTCCAGACTCCTACTCCTTCTGCAGCTCCAGCTGCCATTGCTGCTCCAAGTGCTGTTGTTTCAGGCATGGATGGCTTTACTAATAAAACAAAAATCAAGATAGCATTTTTACCTAGTTCTCGATAGAACAAAATGTATATAGACAAAATGTGAACATTTTAAGTATTAAAACAAGTATTGATTTTTTTTCACTTTCATGCCTTACTTTATTTCACTTTTTATTCAACTGACTAATATTAGTAGCTAATGAATTGAGGACAAATATGCTTTTACAAAGGATTATTTAATGAAAAAGAGTTTGCTAATTAATCAGCTGAAATATAGGGAACTAATAACCAATGCAAACAAAGTTTATCTTAATTGCGATCACAAAGAAACATCACCCTATATATTCAAAATGAGCTGTAGATAGGGGAATCCAGCTGACGTTGCAGCGAGATCAGGAGCGAGATGCAGAGAGGAGCGAGTCTCCATGCCCCCAAGCTGAGTTCTCCCCATTGGTGGGCTCTGAAAAGAGCCAAAGCCACCCTGTAGAGGTGGTGAAGCAAAGAGGGGTGCCCTGAGAGATCATGGAGGGTCGCAACCCTCAAGCTGGACCCCAGCCTTTTTTTACCTTCTCAGCCATGATGAGGAGAAAAGGCAGCCTAAAGATGGCCACCATGAAGCTGGGACAGCTGAGGTACAGCTAAGAATGCACTGGAGAAGAGTTGATGAATAGAGTTTGGAACTGGGTGAGAAGATTCCTTTTTATTTAAAACTCAACCCCAAAGGGAAAAATCCAGGAAAAGAGAGGCTCATGATGATTTGTAAAAACAGCAATTAAGCACTTTTGAGGAAAATTTCAGAATTGAAAGAAAAGAATCAAGGGAAGAAAACAAAAAAACCTTACAAATACAGAAAATTGGACTTTAAATTGGGCAGGCATTGTCTTGGAGAGGCATTTTAAAATGCTGGAATTTTTTACCTAGAAAACTAACTTTGTATTTGCATTTTGAATTACTTTCCAATTAAAAACTGGTTAACATTGAAGCTAAATTGAGAGTGCCACCTGTTAATGAAAGGAAGGTACAACAGGTTCCTAAAATCTTGGAAAATGGTGCCAGAAGCACTCTGCAGGCCAAAAGTGGGCCAAATGTTGACTGGTTTATAGTGGCTCTCTGCTGCAGGGTAGACAACCTCTTGGCATCAGAACTATGAAGCATGGCTGGTGGCCAAATACACTGAGGAATTGTGAAATCTCACCTGCAGGGTAAACTGTCCAGAAGACATCCCAGTGAGCTGTTTCAGGGATGGCCCAATGACCTCTACGAGGCCTGCCTAGCCAGAGGGGCCCCAAACCACCTACATGAATGGTATATCCTAGCCGAAGAAGTAGAGATCAACCTGGCTAGGAACCAGTACTGGGCAGGGAGTGTTTGGAAAAGATCCCCACCCCAGGGGAAGCAGGAAGTATCCAAGCTCTAGCACCAAGATCAGCCTGTGTCAAGTGCGGGAAGGAGGAGCATCATGCAGTGCGTGCTGTTTGACAACCCCTGCCAGGAAACCTGAATGCCTGTCAGGTAGAAAGCCTGCAAAAACCAACCCATGTGGAAAAGACACTGTGCTGAGAAGTGGAAAGGCCGTGGAGTTTTGCCTCCTTAAAAAGTCGAGGAAAGGAACTTCGGCATCACCAGGGGAAGGACCTAGCCTGTCCAAAAATGATCCTGAAGACGACCTGCTGGTAAGCGAACCAATTGAACCGCTCACCCTATCCCTAAGACTATTCATCCCCAGCTGGGGGAAAAGAGTAAAACTCTCGTCCCCCCTAGACTCAGGATGCATCCGGTGCTTAATTAGCCCAACTCTGGTGGGGAAACTGGGCATCCACCTGCAGAAGCTGAAAACCCCCATTGCATTTTGCCAGTTAGATGGATCAGTTGTGGGGGAGGGGGGAGCTGGCAACTTTTGCTACAGAACCCCTGGACATAGCCATGGGGACCTATGATGAGAGACTCACATTTATTGTGGCACCTGGAATGGAATGGCTGCTAGTCCTGGGACTCACCTGGCTAAGGAAATGGAACCTCAGAGTAAAGTAGCAGCAGGGAACCCTAAGATTCCAATGGGAAGTGACCGGACCAGATGGGTGAAGGGAGGAACTGGAAGAAAATCCAAACAAAGAGACATCTGTGGCCGGGATAGCCGCGCCAATGCAGGACATTCCCAGGGAATATAAGGATTTAGCTGAAGTGTTCAGCGAAGAGTGCTCCAATGAGCTTCCCCCCCACTGTCCCACAGACTCCACCATTGAGATCACCAAACTACCAAAACCCAAGATGTATAGCATGTCCCCCAGAGAACTCGAGGAATTGAGGATCTTCATAGATAAGAACCTGGCTAGGAGATACATTGAACCAACATGATCAAAAATTGCTGCCCCAGTGTTGTTCCAAGAAAAGAAAGATGGGTCTTTGCGCTTATACGTGGACTGTAGAAATTTAAACACTGTAAGCGTAGAGAACGTGTATCCTCTTCCCCTCATGAAGGACATGTTAGCCCACCTATCCAAGGGGAAAATCTTTTCAAAACTGGACCTAAGAGTGGCTTACTACTGAATCAGGATTAGGGAAGGGGATGAATGGAAAACAGCTTTTAACACTCCCTTGGGATATTACCAATTCAAAGTGCTTCCATTTGGATTACAAGGGGCTCCCGCTGTGTTCACGCAACTCATAAATGAGGTGCTACATGAGCATCTATACAAATGGATTTTGGTGTATTTAGATGACATTTTAATATACACCGGAACAAAAACTGAGCATGTAAAACTTGCACAGGCAGTCCTAAACAAACTCCACACTTTATGCAAAACTGTCTAAATGTGAATCCCACAAGGCTAAGATAGACTACCTGGGAAACCGGATATCCCATGAGTGTGTGGAGATGGACCAAGAAAGTATAAGTGTTCTTTGACTTGGCCCCTCCCCACACATGCAAGCAATTGCAGAGTTTCCTGGGGTTTGCAAACTTCTATCGACAATTTAACCCAGCTTTTGAGCAAACTGCACTCCCCATCACTAAGCTTTTGAAAACAAAAGGGGGAGACAAGCCAAAGCAACCCTTAAACTGGATTATGGAATGCCAGATGTGTTCTAGAAACTGAAACAATTATTCTTTGCTGAGCTAATCATAAAGCACCCAGACCCAGAAAAACCTTTTGTCATACAGGCAGGCACCAGAGACCTGACTGTCAGGGCAGTACTACTCCAAGAAAATGAATAGGGCCAACTACATACATTTCTAAAAAATTAACAGACACTGAACAGAGATGGGCTATCTGGGAGAAAGAGGCATAATGCAATGCAATGGGCTCTCCTACCTGGAGACATTTCCTGGAGGGAAGTAAGGGGTTACAGGATATATAGGAAACAGAAAGAGGGTAATAAAATACCTTTCAAAGTGTGGACTGATCATAAGAATCTCTTAATAAGAGGTTTTTAAAACCCAGTGGAAACTCTCCCCAAAACAAGTATTAAATGTTTCTACTTCAACCTCAAATATTTTCCTGGGGGAATTTTTTTTCCCAGCAAATGCATTGTCCAGAAAACCACAGTATAATAGCAAAAAGCCAAAGGTGATCAAACCCCCACTCCCAGCCTCCTACCTGGCAGCAAAAGTGATAACCAGGGTGCAAGCTAAAAAAGACCCCCTAGTGGACAATGCCACTGTCCAGGCGCTCAAGCAAGCCCTACTTATCGACAAATGAGTCCAAGCCTATAAAAATGCTTGCTTACTTAAAGATAACTTGGTTTGATTGGGGGGTAAATTATATGTTCCAGCTAGCCAGAGGCTGGCTCTCATGACAATATGCCACGATTCCAAACAGGCTGGCCACTTGGCTTCATGAAAACCCTGCACCTTATTAAAAGACAGTTCTGGTATCCAAGAAAGACATAGAAAGTTACATTGCCAGTTGCCATGTCTGCGCAGCAACAAAAAGGAAGCAAGGAAAAACCCTGCGACTCTTACAAACTGTAGCCAAGTCTTCAGCACCCTGGAGAGAGCCTCTATGGATTTTATTGTAGAACTGCCCGAAAGTGAGGGGAACACTCATTTGTGTCGTAACAGACCTGTTTTCCAAGCAGGTCCATTTAATCCCCTCCCAAAAAATTCCCACTGCCAGGGCACTTGCAAAAATGTTCCTGCAACACATTTATCACCTACATGGAGCCCCACAAAGAATCAGGGGGTTCAATTCACTTCAAAGTTCTGGAAAGCTTTTTGGGGCTTTCTAGGTACTGGACAAGGCCTGAGATCAAATCATCATCCGGTTACTAACTTATTTATTTAT
>JAEANM010024423.1:0-11160 GCA_017656035.1 Myanophis thanlyinensis
TAAATAAATAAAATAGAAAAAGCTGGCGGGCTTCAAGGAAGCGAAGGTTTCCACTGCGGGTCTTAATTTTGGTAGGAGTCTCCTGTACCCAGCCAATAAAATGTGCACTTTCTCAGATGAACCAATATTTTTCAAATGGGCTTCCAGAATTCCTGAGCCAGCATGCCCACCGCCCCAACTTTTCCAACTCAGAAAAGTTAGACTGAGAAAAGATGTTTCTGCTGTGCCTAATTCCGAATTTCCTGCAATTGTACACGAGCGCACCTAATAATGCAAACAGCCTCTTGAACAATGTAGTTTATAATGCATATCATTACCAGGGGGCGACAGAACAGAATTTGGAGCAACTTAAATTAGGAAAGATGTTCATTTAATATATGTGCAGAACACAGCATGAGAAGAAACCGAAGCTGGCATTTAAATGGCTGGGACAAATAGCAACCAACTCGGAGTAGGTGATGATGATGATGATGATGATGATGGCCCATGGATGGCTGGACAGGAGGAAAAACTAAAGGAATCACTGAAGGTGGAAGAAGGTTTTACAAAAGTCAAGACAGTTGCCTGATGTTTAAAGAATCAAATTTTGGTCAACCAGCAACACAAACTCAATGAAAATAATTGGAGATGCGGAGCTGATATTCACTTCAGAGTTCTGGGTTTCAAGCCCAGGAACAAATAAATCTCTGAATGTGACAGATCATTAGCAAGAGCAGATGCATCACGTTGACAATAAAAGTCCTTTATTGTCAGGACTTATAATCTTGCCAGTTTTCATATATAGTTCTAAGAGCTTGGACTCTCGGTAAAACTGAAGGAAGAAAAGCTGGAGGCTTGGAATTACACCTTGGAGTAGTAGAAAAGCAAACCATCCAATGCTTGATCAAGGTTGCTCATTGAAAGCACTAATAATGAAGCCAACATTTTATTTTATTTTCCCCCAACCCTTCCTGTAAAATCAGCAATCGTTGGGGAAAGACTCTGATTCTTTGAAAAAATCGAAGGCCAATGGAAGATATGACTAATTACCATATCTATGTCTCACTGTCACGAATGACACAAGGAAAGGCTTACAGGGGCTCAAAGGATAGACAGTCCTACCAAAATTATATCTTTCAGGCCACAGAAACGTCAATAAAAATGAACAGCCGTTTCCCAATTCCTTGATCTCTCTTTGGATCCCCTTAAAACAGCAGGGCAGGGTCCAGCAACTTCCTGCCTCCAAGATTGACTGAGCCAACGTTTCGAAGCTCACGTTGTCCAGACTTGGTGTTATCAGTTTAGGGCCTTTTTTAGGCACATTCTAGCAACCCAGTCTATAATTTATGGTAAAAATTAACTCTGTACATACACAGTTTCCAATAATGGAGCAAAGGTTGCCTCTCCTGGTTTATAGAAGAGAGATGCTCAAACAAGATCCCTAAAGATGGGCTTTGGGTGGGGGTCCTTATTCCTGGAGGGGCTGGTGATGACTTTCTTGGATGTTAAGATCCTGCTAAAACCTGAAAAAATTATCTCTTGCCCCTTATCTTCCGGGGGCAGGGGGCTATGCTGAATGAGAACTAGTTGTCAATCAACAAATCTGATATCACTAATCTTACAATTGTTTTCCCCACCAAGCGTCATCTCTCCCCTTCCCCCCCTTTTGTAGACTCAGTGTCCTTCAGCCAGCTGTTTGCCATCTATAAAATGCTTTTTGCGAACAGGACACCAGAACAACGTTGTGGTGTTCCGGCAGAAGATTGTGCAAAAGAGGAAAAAGAATCGCCCCTTCAGAGTATTCTTTGCCATCCCGAAATTCTTCCTGTGTAGGAGGAAGAGGACTTAAAGGGAACCAGTTTTTCAGGGGCAAAAACACACAGCACAGAGGATAAGTTGGTGTCATCCTGCATCAGAACCTACAATCAAAAGATAGAAATTTGCAGAAGGGCAGGTTGAAATTTAACTTTTTATTTTTATTTTTTTTGGCAACCCAATTGCCCTAACAGGACATTGACACTACATCTGTTGGTTTGAATGGTGACGGAAGGCGCTTTTCCCTTTGCTACAAATCTGTTTTTTCTTTTTTAAAAGAATGAATTTATTTCTTAACAATCTAAAAATAAGGAACTTGACTCATTTGAGCAAAAAGTTGAAAATTACCTGGGGACAATATCTGTGGACACCCCAAAGATCCTGCAGCTTGATTAGCTGCACTCATAAAAACAGGTATGCTTCCTGTAAGTATCCAGCTTTTATTCTCTTTTTTAGGAAGATTTTAATTTAAACCACCGGCGTTTGTGTGAATGGTATCAATAGATCTATGTTTCTGGTAGGAGAAAGCACTTTTATGAAATCAGAGCAGCGGCAATTGTTTTCATTTGCTTGTCTCTTTTTGCTATAATGAGATTTTTATATTGTGACCAACGTTTACTATAACTAATCATTTTTGAAAACAGAGTATTTTGGCAGGGAAGGGGGGGAGGGACTAGAAAGGAAAAAATGGTTAAAAAAAGAAAATATTTCCTCTTTTGCCTGTTGCACTGGATTAAATCATTCCTCTTTCCAGTTTGGTGGATAAAGGATTTAAGCCAACCAATATTTTGCATATTCTAAACCAGGTGAAAACCTCAACTGAAATGGTGGCAAAACATCAAGGGGTGATTGAAAGTATTATTTATCTCTAAACCTGAGCAAAAGCATAAGGGGTCTACCCCACACTCAGACTTTCTCTTTTCAGAGGGAATATGTTTACTTTCCTGCTACAGGCCAGCATTATTTAACAAGCGTCCTGGGAGCAGAGTTAAAAGAGGTCAGCTAAGTAATGCCATTACCAACCATGCCTTAGGGCAAAACCACGGTCTTTTATTTATTCTGACCACTTTGGTGCACCTGTCGTCATGGTGGCATATTGGTGATCTACCCGGCTGGAAAGTTTTGCTTTTCCACTCATCAGGAAATTCTTTGGACCTCTTAGCATATTAACCAAGTTTGTTCAACAATTGTAAGGGGCCCCATTGGCTTTAGAAACTGGAATTTCCAGTCAGACCAACAAACATTTTCACCAGAGGAAAACCAACCCATCTGGGTTTCTAAATAAATACTGGTAGATCAGCTAAGGATCACTAGAACAAACAGGAGTTCACGAATAACATAGAATAACAAAGTTGGAAGGGAGTTTGGAGGTCATCTAGCCCAGCCCCCTGCTTAAGCAGGAGACCCCATACCATTTCAGACAAGTGGCTGTCTAGTCTCTTCTTATAAGCCTCCAAGAAGACATAATTTTCAGATGTAGTTTTTAGATATACTTGATAAGACGTTAATTTTTCAGGTAAAAGCTGTTGTTCTGGACCATTTAAAAAAAAATCCCATAAACTACATTTGTTCAGTACTTTTGTTTAAAAGCTTCCTTTCAACCCAGCTCAACCTCTAGTAACTTTGTGAATTTGTCTTTGATGTAGTTTTTTTACTTAGCAAGAAAAGGGACGTTAACTTTTTTCTGAGTAACTGATAGCTTTGTGTCCCATCAAGAGCTGAGAAGACCAGTTTCTATTTATCTTTGAGGCCACCATGAGTGTTAAAAATGTCACAGAAAAGGACACGAGCTTTGGAAAAACTCAGTTCTTCCTCTGCTCAGAGATTAAGCAAAAAAGGATGACCAGGAAGACAGCAAAAACTGAAGCCAGCTGCAGATGGTCACATCCACGGCTTCTCGGCTTCTTGCTTAGCCTGTTGCAGCGACAGCCAGTTCTGGATTATTCAAGCAACCATCGTGAAACTAAGCAGGCCTGGTGCGAAAAGACTCAAGTTTCATAAACCCATTCCTGTGTGTTCAAAATGCAGTATAGACAGCCAGAGGTACATGAGCGTGAAACATACGGTACTCGCATTTCATATATTTTACTATCCTTGTGTCTTTTCTTTTTTTTTTCACAATTACTGCCAAAACTTTTTAGCATGAATGCAAATCCGCAGGAAATTTTGAGTCAGTTCTTCCCACCTAGTACAACAGTATGACTCACGCAAGAAACTGTGGATGTGTTTTTCTCCCTTTTCTTGGCCTTGCCATAGGATTCCTCAAAGAGATGCCAAGAGTTATTTTAAAAATGTAAATGAATCCTTTTGATTCCTACTGCAATTTCAACCAGATTATTAGCAAGAAAGATGGGCTGTTCTACTCCATTTCATAAATAATTCAAGAGATCGTCGTGCTAGCTGAGGAATTCTGGGAATTGTGATGTAGGTTGGGAAAGGCTGTGCTAAGACATTCAAGCTGAGTGTTTCTCAGCCTTGGCAGCTTAAAGATGGATGGACTTCAACTCTGGAAGGTGAATTCCATCCACCTTCAAGTTGCCAAGGTTTGAGAAACACTCCTGGACAATGGGATGCTCACGCAAAAAGACAAATAGGAAGGGAACCTAAAGCAGCCAAATCTTCCAGCAGGAATCCTCATTTATTCATTATTTGGAGATTATACATTCCATTAAGATTCTCAAGGCTTAGAAAAAAACCTATGGAGACTTTTCATAACAGGCTAACCCTTGAGAAGCAGCCCCACCCAGATGCCCTGTCTATAAAGTGGGCAGATCCAGCAATGCCGAAGGCCTGGACCTGGGTGGGGTGGTGGATGCCTGCCCCTTTCTAAAGTCTAAAATAAGCACACATTTGTGTAGTTGCATGGACGCAGAAAAGCAAGAGCCATCCCAAAGCTGTCTTATTTGCTTTCTGTTTGCGGTGAATTGCCATGGAGCTTTTGCCAGCTCATCCTCGGAGAAAGCCCTTTTGACAATAAGGAAGTGGTTTCAATTAATCTTCACTGTGGCCCATAACCTATTCTCTCTAACATTATTGGGTGGTCCAAAGTCTTCCCATTTAAAAAAAAAACTGCCTTAAATTCTTTCTTTTTTCTGTATTTCCACCTTCCAATCCGAGCATTTACTTGTCTTTGGGTTTCTCTGAAGCCCTCAGCAGCCCATTAGTAGTGGGAACCAGCTATGCTCGTCCATCACACTGACTAAGCTGTAAGCCACGGCTAGCAAACCATGATGGATGCGCTCACACAATAAACTACATGAGAGTTGAATGGGGCGTCTGGTCCAGATAAGAAGACCTCAAGTAATGCCTTGGCTTCTACTTTGTCACTGTAGTTCGGCCGTGAACAGGTTTTAGCGCATTGTGCAAGCACCGTTTATTTGCTAAGGACAAAATATGTGCCGCGGGTATTAATGTGAAGCTATGTGCAGCATGCAGAGTTCCTTTAAAAGCCCCAAGGACAGACTACCTTTCAGAAGTGAGGTTTATTATACTTCTCAAGGGCAACCACAAAGGAAAACAGAAAAAGCATTATTTGACTAGAGTAGTTTTCTCGACCACTTGAAGTTGTGTGGACTTCAACTCCCAGAATTCCCCAGCCAGTTTGCTTCTGAATTCTGGGAGTCGAAGTTCACACAACTTCAAGTGGCTGAGGTTGAGAAAACTCTACTAGATTAAAATAAAACAGTTCCGGTTCGGCTCTATCTGAACAAGACCTTAATATGTTCCTATGACAATCTGGACTGTGTCCAATGGAAGTGGGGGGGGGGGGGGCTAAGAAGTGACCCTTTTGCACATGGAACGAGTGTGGAAGCACACCAGCAGAGCCAAGCTGCCCTCTTTATAATCCAAGCTGGGCACAGAGCCCGGGTAAGCCTTCCCCGAGTCCCAGCACAGTTTTCTTCAGCTTATTATTCACAATCACAAGTGAGATGCCCTTGGAATATAAAATTCCCTGAAAGCCATTCGAATGATGGCAAAGAAAAATGATTTATTTAGAGGAAAGAGTCAGAAATATCAATGCAGGTTCTGCTTGTAAAAGCCTATTTCAATAAAATCAGGCACGGGGGATGCTTTGGCTGTTTTTAAAGTGAACCATCACACACCACTGCACAACAGAAAGGGTAGCAAGCAAAGAGGGTACCAAGCAGCAGACTCCCCCCCGTCAAAAATTTATCTCTCTTAATTCACCCCAATGAGCCAGGAACCAACGCAACCTCTTGAAATTCTTTGCTCCCCAAGGAAGTTCATAAGCAACGGGAGCAGCTGGTTTTTAGGGAAAAGTCCTGGCCAAAGAAAGAAGGGTGGGAGGCAAAGTGCCTTGCACCAACGTTAAAAAATAAACCAACTTATTTTTCCAACCCATTGTCTTGGGTGGGGGTGGGGGTGGGGTCTCATCTCCCAGAATTCCCCAGCCAGCATTCGCGGCTGAAGTCCACAAGCTTCTTCAAGCGGGTGGAAAAAAGGCTGCTTTAGCCACACCAACTTTTCCGAAGTTGCTCCGGGGGCTGAATTAGATTCCAGCCCGACCCCCGTTTCCAGGACGGCGCCTGGGATTCATAGGGTTTTTTAGCCTTTGGGGGAAGGGTCTCCCTTTGCCACTGCAGCCCACCCCCCTCAGAGCCCAGTTTATCGGGTCAACCCCCCCCCCCCTTTCTGCTTTGATGAAGCCCCCTTCCAGCCGGAGTCCGGTGTCCAGCCGGGGAAGGGTTCCCCCGACTCTCTTAACTTTCAATAGTTTTTGCACTACTTGCTAATACAGCATGCAAAGAAAACACCAAAGCAAAGAGACTCCCAACCAGCCGGCTGCATGGGGGGAGGGGGCTGGGGTGCTTGCGGAAAGGGGCTTCCCTCCCCCCCCCGAGACCCCCGCAAGCACCGGGCTGCGGGCTCCGCCCCGGGAAGCCTCGCTCGGGGCAGGGCAGCTGCGCCCAGCTGGGAGGAGGAGCCGGAGAGGCTGCCAGCCCAACCGGCCAGAAGCTCCGCGCCGGGGTCGGGGTGGTCCAGGCGGGCGGAGCGAGCCGGCGCAGCGCCTCCCAGAACCGGCCGGTCGGCACCATGGCCCGGCTGCTCCTGCCGCTGCTCCTCCGCCGGGCGCCCGCAGCCTTCGCCGGCCGGAGCGGGACGCGGCGCTGCAGCCTCGGTGCCTGCGCTTCCTATCGCCTCCGGGACGGCGGTGAGTGGAGTGGCCGGCGGGGGGATTCCCTTCGCCCCTTTCCTTCCTTCCTCTTTCCTTCCTCTTCCTTAGTTTGCTTCCTTCTTCCCAGCCTCCAAAGCTGTGGCCAGGCTGTAAAATCCCCCTCACCCATCCATCCCACCTAACATCATCAGTGCTAGTTATAGTTTTTAAACTATTACCTGGTTTGGGTAATGAAACTTATGCAAGAAAACAACCAAGCTCAGAGACCCCTTCATGTCAACCCTGAGCTACAAATATTCTCCTTTATTGACCATTTGCATCCTCACTGAACCTGGGTGAACCTTCTGCGGGTGGTCCTCAACTTACGACCACAATGGAACCCCAAGATTTCTGTGGCTAAGCAAAACAGTGGTTAAATTTGGTCCTGTTTTACGACCTTTCTTGCTATGGTTGTTAAGGGAATCGCTGCAGTTGCTAAGCTAGTAATCTGGTTGTTAAGTGAATCTGGATTCCCCACTGACTTCGCTTTTCAGAGAGTCAACAAAGGATGATCACATGACCCAGAGACACTGCAACTGTCATAAATGCGAGTCAGTTGCCAAGCGTCTGAACTGTGATTACATTCGGTATTAACTATCTGGGTTTTCAGCCTGGGGAGGTATTGTGCAAGGCTACTTGGTGTTGCTAATGGATAGGTCATTCTCATACAAATTAAAAAAAAAAAAAAACATGCCACGCAAGCAGACCTATTATCAGCTTGGCCTGGTTATCTTTGTATGATTACCACTTGATGAATTATGTCAGTTTTATGTAGCATTTGTGTTGCTGATTAAGAAAACAAGATAGCACCAGAACAACCTGTGAAGGAAAAAGAGAACCCAGAAGTTACTCTCTGACATGGACCCATATCAATATTTTTTTATTTTGGTAGAATCACACCTAAATAGTTTTATGAGAAAAGAAGAGAAAAGTTGTTTTAATTTCAAAATTTGGTTAATATTATTGATTTCAACAACAGATCTGGATCATGTTTCTGATGCACTAATCATCAACTACAGCTTGAGCCTTGTGAATATCTTCTGTTTCAAGGAATATTCCCTACTGTTGTTCTAGAGTATCCTAAGTTTATATTATTTGGTAAAACAAAATACAGCTTTTATGTCCTCTTATATCCTCTTAAAAGGATCCAGGCAGTCCAATACTAGTCAGGATTTCTATATTTTCGTATTTGAAGGCATATTCTATAGTGGAGAAGAATGTCCACAAATATATAAGATTCTGGCTAAACTTCTTAAAGGACAAAAGTTTTTTTTTTCTCTACACATTTTTTAAGAAAAATCTGTAAAGTAGCATAACTTAACCTAATGTTTTATTAGTCTCACTCTTTCAAACGATAAGTTTAATTCTTAGCAATGGGTACTTGTGGCTATGTTAGTATGTTAAATATGATTTGCTGTCCAAGTCAGGAGTTTTATTATGTTAAAACCATAATTCACATATTTTCCTAAGCCAGAATCAAACTAAATTACTTTTTGGACATAACGATTTTGATAGTCTATCAGGCTTAGCAACAAAATATTCTTTAAAGCATAGAACAGATACCACGTAATTGCCTGCTGATGCTTTCCTTATAATTTTCATTCTTTTAAACTTTCACATATAGAACAAACACACAATCTGGGAAAATGAAAGTATATGATATAGATACATATGTGAAATATAAATATATTTGTAAATATTAAATAGCACATGCCTATAACGTAATATGCTTAAGGCAGATCCTCTGTTTATATAGATATGTAAGTTGAACCACTCTCACATATTTCTCTTTTATAAATAGAATCATTTCAGTGCAGTGTTGAAATACATAATTTCCTGCCCAATGAACTGCTGCTTTGAATAGATAATGCTTGTTTTTCCTGGGAAAATGTAGGTGGCAATTTCCTGATTCAGCCAGACCTTGTAGTGCTTTCATAGGGGCCTAAATCTACCTTCCCAAAACGATTTATAATGCTGATTTCAACAGGAAATAGAGAAAGGGAAATTTGATTGTTTCTTCATGTCTGATTTTATGTGTCATTTGCATTTCAGTTGCGTATCTTGGGTGTGTAGTTCACTGAAAATAAAGAAGTTGGTAATATTCTGACATGGTTTAAAATCCTATGGATGATGCACAGTACATAGAAAAAGGTCATTGATAAAGAGAGAAAATGCTGTATTTTTTTTAAAAAAAACATGGCTCTCCATGTTTCTGCTAATATTCCATTTTCCCGATTTAAATTTTTCAACACTTATGCACAGCACTGATTGGACTGACTCTTACTTAATAAAGCTGTCAAACTGTTTTAAGTCCTAAATTTGCTCTCTTTCATGTTTAAGTCCTATTCAGCTAATATGAGATTTAAAGTAATAAAAAATACAGTAAAGATTATTCTATTCTATTCTATACACATTTCACTGCATTTCGTACCAGGTATGACTGTGCATGTGATGAATGAAATTTGATTTGATTTGATTTGATTTGATTTGATTTGTATGCACCATTAGAGGGGAAGAGAAAAATGATTTGACTCACTCATCTCTCACAAATTTCAAATTGAGGGCATCCTGTACCTTTGAGTGAATATCAATAAGACTTCCACTGCTTCCAACTTGATTTGGATAGAAGATATTTGTGAAGGATTGGTCAATATTGTGCTAGCAACAAATTTAGTTTTACTGCTACATTAAGAATTTGTAAAAGCTTTATCCCAAATTTCTATTTCTTATTGCTGTGCACTGTGATTAGCAGCTGGTTTCCTGTAATAGTTAAGTAATTTGTTTAATTTTGACTTAAGACTGTTTGTACCAGGCAGATTGGATTTGTAACTTATAGTTTATGTATCGTTTAACAACATCATACCAACTGGAGCCAGGATGTTGATATCACATTGTTATAGTGTCTACAAGGCAGTCTTTATTATGGTTAGTGAGTAGAACCCATTTACATAAACATGGCTAGAATGTAAAAATATTGATATTCTTTTACAAGGTCTTAACGATGTTGTGGTGTTCCATTAAAGATCTTATGAGATTTCAGCTGTTATGGTGAGGAAGAAGCTAGTCCAGTATGCAAATGCTTATCATCTTGACCTCCCCTTACTTGATACAGGAACAACTTGTAACTATCCAAGGTCTTTCAGTAATTTTTTTGATCCCATCCAACTGGCTGACTAGATGAGTTCTATATATCTCAGTGTTGCAAAGTATTATGTCTTCTCTAGTCTGTTATCTTCTTGCGTTATATCACTATTTACCACTTTCACTTCATTGTCCACTCCAGATTCACTAAGCTTGCAGGTCGACAACTATTTTGGTATTTACCATTGTCTTACCTTTTTTTTCTTTCTCTTTCCCTTTTACTAGCTCTTCTAAGTCTTCTTCGGTTAACAACTTTCTGCCTCTTCATTTGGCATTTCTCTCTGCTTGCATGGCATTTTCCGTAAGCAACTCTTTCTAATCTTCAAACTGATAAATCACAAGTTCTTCCCCCACTCCTCCAGCAAAAAGTTCATTAAGAGTTTCTAGTCACTAATAAATGCCATTACCGATCTTTCTGTAATGGGACAAATACATTTTGCCATCTCTGAGAATTCTGTTATCCTCAGCACCAATCCTGATGTGAATATGGATGTCATCTATAATAATTGTTCAGATTCTAGCTAGTGCTGAATTGTGACATTGTTCTCACCTTATTTAAATTTTTTGTTTTCATTTCCCTCATCTGGTTATATTCCTGTATTTGAAAATACCTGCGAATGAGATCTTTTCTGGCCCTTTTTTTGCTTGATTAGTGGAGTCCTGTGTCTGCTTATCTCATGTCAGTGTTGCTTAAGGCTTTCATCCTTGCTCTTTCCCTCCTTGTGATGATAATTTATTCTGAAAATCACTTAAATCTTTTCATCTTTGCCATTTTTATACCATGCTGCCTCTCCCTGATTTCCTTAATTTTCTAAATTTAACCTGCATTTTTTTTTAATTAACGGCACTTCACTAACTTTCTAAGTATGTACCTGGAAGTGTGCTGACTGATTAGAAAATAGAAAAACCAGGCTGGAAGGGACCTTTGGAGGTCTTCTAGTCCAACCTTCTGCTCAAGCAGAAGACCCTATACCAGGGGTTGGGAACCTTGGCTCTTTCATGACTCATGGACTTCAACTCCCAGAATTCCTGAGCCAGCATGGCTGGCT
>JAEANM010024424.1:0-11159 GCA_017656035.1 Myanophis thanlyinensis
TATATATCCATACATTTTGCTCCTTCAAAGTTTAAATTGGAGGAAAA
This sequence comes from Myanophis thanlyinensis, assembly GCA_017656035.1. NCBI lineage: Eukaryota > Metazoa > Chordata > Lepidosauria > Squamata > Homalopsidae > Myanophis > Myanophis thanlyinensis. The sequence continues at coordinate 48 of JAEANM010024424.1, forward strand.
GAAACTTAAAATGTATGGATAGGACATTCTCTTACTCATGGAACTACAGTGTGTCTGATGAACTGAGAGGCTTTTCTATAAAATAATATTAAATATAATTGAACTGAAGGTACTGCCAAATTAAGGAGCATTAATAACAAAGATGTACCAGCTTCAGGTCAAGTCATAAACTGAAGTAACTTGCCTGTGTTAATAATCAATCTTCAACAGCAAGACTCATCAAATGAAACACTGAGTACTTTAACATTGTCCCTTTACTTGTTCTAAATGTCACTGTGAGACTCAATGTCTGTGTTAAATCTATTTACAAATGGGTAATAATTACTATTAGCTCATGTTCTTAGGTAGTACTAGCTAGCCATCAATGGAAAATGTCATTTGAAACTAATCCATTTAGATCAAAGGTGCACATCCTGGGAGTTAAAGTGGCCCACCAAAATGGGCGTACACTGGAGTTCTCCCTAGCATTTTAAGATTGGTATCATAATAAAGTGTAGATAATAATATGCACAAATTGCCAGAAACCACATTCGTTCTAGAACAATTTCAGACATTCAGAATAGCCTGAAGAACACAACTGCAAAAGGTTAAAGAGTAAGTGATACTGGATGGTTATTTAAATATTATTCCACAGAATTAGTTCAAAAGCCTTAGCAAATCTACACTCTGTCCTAAATTGATCAGATAACTTTTAGGTTTGATCTGATCTTTTACTAGAAATGCTGGGTTACATCTCTCCACCAAAAGACTGGAACATATTCCTGGGATTTAAGTTTAAACTATATAATATATAAAATATTATGTAGATTGCCTTCTAGTTTTTATTTTCTCTAATATATGGAAAAAGGAAGAGTAATCTGGATTTAATATATGCAGGTTGGGACATCCTAACATTTTCCACTGCAAAGTCCATTTCTCAAATTAACATTGCTTGTTTTAATAGCAGTCAATCATCTATAGCAGTGGTGGCGAACCTATGGCATTCATGCCAGAGGTGGCACTCAGAGCCCTCTCTGTGGGAACATATACAGTCACCCCATCTCAGCTCTACCACGTGCGCAAGAGAGAAAGAGAGAGAGAGACTGACTTGCAGTTTGGGCACTCGGTCTCTGAAAGGTTCATCATCATTGATCTATAGCCAGGCAGTACATTATACTGTTATTTCATTTATTCTGACCCATTGAGCTGAGGTGCTCAATTGATTGAATATCTGATGGCAGACTGACCATCCATCCAACAACTTTCACATACTAATCAATAAAGCCAAATCAAATTCCAGGAAGGATTACAACAAAAAACACCACTGTCATTTACAGCTCATAGTTCAACACAGTCAAATCAATTATTAATAAACAACAGCCCATACTGGTCACATAAGGACACACAATAAAGACAAAATAATATCAGAGGAATTGGCCACAGTGGTTAAGGCATCATATTAGAGACCAGGAGTTCTAGCCAGCTAGGTGACTTTGAGACAATCATTGTCAGCCATAGGAAACAGGCAATAACAAACTATTTCTTAAATCTGAAAACTGTGGGGACATGTAGAGGCTGTAATCACGAACCAATACTAACTCAGAGGTGTGCCCATTCACATATACACACACAATCAGAACATTTCAACTTCCTAGGACATTCCATTACAGATCTCAAATATATATTTGGAAAAAGGAAACTTGACTGATATAATTAAGTGAGCTCCTGAAATTACATACATCAAAAATTTGATGCTATTTCCGAATATGCCAAACAAAAATGGATTTTTACTTACAATACTTTTAATTGATGAGGTACTTATAAGTTCTTTCACATATAACTTGCATCTATATGACTACCCTACCATAGTGACACCTTTTGCAGATATTATTAAAAGCAAGAAAGCATGGGAGACCCTCACTGCCATTTCCAGTTTGTTTCCAGTTTGATTTAGGCCCATAGAGTATAACTGAGTATAATGTAACTCAATGATGAGAATATAGGATGTCTGATATGACATGGTAAGAGGATCAATAACCATACTTCCAGTTCACCTCTCTGATAATGTGAAGAATTAATGCCGGCTACATTAGATTTTATATAGTTGGTTGAACATATATTTGGATCTGACCCAGAGTTGTTTCTTAGGCCTGTTGCTTCACCAAAGAGTTCTTCAACCTGGTATTGCACATACATTCAAAAACTTTGATGACTATCAACTCCGGGGGAAATTCTGTAAAGTGAATGCTATTTTAGAAATCTAAAAATGACAGTGATAAAATGAGATGTCACAAGATATTTGTTCTGCATTTTTGGATATTACTGTTAACTATTCCACTTTTCTTTTCAGCGGCTTACCTTCTTGTAAATTGCAAATATTGTTCCTATTGAGGCTAAACAGTCTATATTGGAAGAGCCATCTAGTGGATCAAAGCACACCACATATTTACCCTGAAAGACGAGAAACAAAAGCAGTCTTAAAACAGATATTAACAGGTACAATATTCATTCACAATCTAGCAAAAGCTAATTTAGAAAGTTAGCTGTCCTGAGAAATATACTTTACACAGAAGAATAGTCTAAAGATATATTTTTATATCAATACAATAACAACTGCCTATAACCAGTATTATACTATATAATACTCTATGTTAATTTAGTACAACTTGTACTCTACTCCCACTCCCACACACACAGAAATGTTGTGGTAAAGAAATAAAACAGTTCTTGTTGGCTGTTTCTGGTAAATTGCAAATATGTTAAAGCTATCTTGTTTTTCTGCAGTTCTTTGACTGTGATATCAAATATTATTTCAGGAAGCTTGGCGATTTCCTGATCCAATTTTTCAGACAAACTGGAAACAGCAATAGGCTACCAATGAAATCAGGTACCTGACTTTCACCAGTAAGATTCCATGTTTTCATTTATATTTATTGAGGACTTTCATATAAGATAAGTGAAAAGACAAACAAAAAGAAACAACCTCACCCCAAATCAGAAAAGTTCAGGAAAAGGAAACTAAAATTAAGAAACACAAATTACTTCTGACCTTATTTTGAACAGGTAATTACATTCTTATTCACCTCCACATTTAATCTTCAATTCATAAATCAATAAATTCATTTTCCTTCTTTCGTCAAAAAGTCTGAGACTTCACATGTTCAAATCTCCTGCTTCTCCTCCAAGCAAATTGTGCACAAAATGTGTGCAAATGTAAATGTAACTCTCAGATAGAAAACCTATTCTGCAGAGTTTTTTTAAACCAGTTGTCATTCAATTGATGAAAAGTTGTTTCATTTCTCAGTCTTTCCAAATAAAATAATAGTTCACTGCATACTCATTGGTAAAATGTGGTATTCATTTAATTGTAGGGTGGCGAGTATCCTGCCTATCATAGTACAGTAAATCCCAGAATAAGGCTCAGGCATTTCCTCACATATAATCCAGCAATTTTTGCTATTCTGTGTCCTCACAATCTCATTTCCCCTAGTCAATAATAGAGGTAGCCTTCAGTTATTCTTAGCTGTTCTGTTTTTAAAAGGAGTTTTTTTTTTCCTCTTAGGGGCTGTTACTAAGAATAGGTGGACTGATTCTCCAAAGCACCTCAGGGCAGGACGAGAAGTAATTGTGTGGAAGATCATTAAAGAGAGAAATAAGGGGAAAAAATCCTGACAGTGAAAACAGTTAATCAGTGGAATGGGTTGCCTCTAGAAGTTGTGAGTGCTTCAGCACTGGAGATTTTGAAGAACAAACTGGACAGCCATGTGTCTGAAAACATCTCCTGCCTGAGCAGGTGGCTGGACTAGAAGACCTCCAAGGTTCCTTCCAACGCTATTATATTCTATGTTCTTATCTTGACATGGTTTTTGTCATGGATTCAATGGTCAGTGTTATAGCCGAAAACCCGGTCCAAATCGGTCAAGTAAAACGCGAGAAACGGGGTCCGTTTGGATGACCGCAAGGGGTCCCGTTTATTTTAAGACGCGAGTAAAACTCACGATGCTGGATGTCAATCAAGAGTAAGAGGGAGTCTGCAGGGAAAACGCGGCTTTTATATTTGCCGCGGCTTCAGATTTCTCCGCTTCTCATTGGCTGGCGATCCAGCCAATGGGAAACGCTGCTTCGACAGCCAATCAGCTGTCGGTCGCCTTCCTGCGCATGCGCAATATACAACAGTCAGGTGACTCTAAGAGGTTGGGATCAGCTGAGATCATATTGGCAATTTAGCTTTGTGTTAGCATTCCCACTCACCCTGATGTTTGGATGCTGTCCACCATTTTATTTCAATATGGGCATGAGAAAGTTTCAGACTAAGTTCTCCCTCAGTTTAAGCAGTTCGATCTTAATTCAGTTTTGGAAGCTTGGGGGAAGTATTATTTGTTGCATGTGGAAGCAACATTCAGTTCTGGAATGGTGGGTTGTCAATTCTGTCCCCAGGCATTTTCAACTATAGAAAGTGTTTCTTAACGTTTTTCTTTGGAGCCCCTTAGAAAAATCTTTTTTTCCTTCCACGACTCAATTGCGCCCTCTGCTGCTTAATGAAGGATCACTCTCTTCCCACTTAACGATAATTAGACTGCATACTGACCCTCTTTTCTTTTGGGGTGATTATTGCTTCTTTATTCTCTTCAGAGACCAGGACACAAGTGCTGTAGGAGGACTGGAGCATGTTGATAACCAGAGAATTGGACAACACATCCAGTTTTTTCTGCTCGTCCCCGGTCACATTGACACTTCCTGCAATTCCAAACCTATGGAAGGAAAAAAGCCCACAAGGTTATTACTAACATGAAAAAAGAGTTGAGTCAGGGAAAAGAGCAAATGGATGCTGTTCATATTTTTGGACTGTACCTCTCAGTCTTTTGCCACTGACCATATTGAAGGACCATGTTGAAGGCCTTTTGGAAACACTGAGGGCCTCGATCTGCTCCCAGGCATTTCCAGAGGTTAATTGGAGACAATGGATGATATTCAGTTTATTGAGTCTTTTTACCTCAGCAATATGAAATAATGCAGAGGTTAATTGAAGGCAATGGATAATATTCAGTTTATTGAGTCTTTTTACCTTAGCAATCATGAAATGATGCCTATATAAGAGGAATGTGCTTTAAAATGTTGGAAACTGCTTTGTTAATAAATGAGTCTGTCTTTGTATCCTCCATGGTTTTTATAGCATAATCTTATTGACATCTTCAGTGTTAAATGCCCAGAACCGTTTCTGTAAAAAGCCAATCATTGTAGTACTGTGATAGCATCTGTTTCTATGGTCATCTTTGCTGGAAGTCAGCTATTCAAGGCACTAAATGAACCCAAGATGAAATAGGAGAGAACTTTGATTAGTTCTGGGAGCTCCTTTCTATTTCAGCCAAGCATCTCCTCTACCACATCATCCTGCCAGCTGGCCTATTTTTTTTCCTCCCGCACAAGTTTATCAATCTTTTGAAAGACTGGCAGACCTATCGTGAGTGGGCCGGATGGAGCCTCTGTGCACTGACAACTTGTTACTTGGGCATCTTGAAATGTGATTAAGGTTTGTAATCTAGGTACCATTTATTCTTGTCAGGTCTCACATCACCATAGATTAAAGAGGGGAAATGAAGCCAGGGCACTCCATCAATTGCTGCCCTTAAATTGTCACAGGACATTGAGTGACACTACAAAGCTCAATAATAAGACAGAATACATCTTCATGGTCATAGAAGCAAAATTTAGTGAATTATTTAACCAATGCTTAGACTGTCCCAATAATGCATCTCCGGATGATTCAAAAAATGTCAGGATGCAATATCAATAGAATCATAAATATAATAAAATAACAGTTAGTGTCATATTTTTACTGACTCAATGCACATTAATGATGTTATGAAGAGGAGCATTTGCTCATTTTATCTCTCTCTTCCTCTCTCTCCCCACTTAATTCCCTCCCTTTGCAAGCAATGAAAGGATAAACTGCTGTTCCTCTCAAATAGGAAATGGCAGAAGGCTGGAAAGGCTTAAGATTTTCAGAACCAAATATGGCCCCTCCCCATGACCAATCCTACTCCTTTTCTATTTTGTAGACAGCCTTTCTGACTTGAGTCAGTCTCAAAGGCTTGCTGAGAACAAAAGGGTTTCTACTATTTGATTTCCTCCTTCAAGGCCAAAGCCCTCTTTGTAACCTTGGAAGAAAAAAAAATCAAGAAAATCTATTTCCCTGAGCATTGTGCTAGGAAGCAGAAGATTGTACCGTGGCAACTTATTCTCTGATTAACTCATACATGTTCACACAAAATTACAAAAATAGGCCATCAGGTTCCTGGAAGACAATCAAGATGTGGCCATGACATTAAACTTGTTAATGAAGACAATGCAGTTTGTCACTTGGTCTAATTCTGAACCCTTCTCTGAATGCAACTCTTATTACTTTAGAAACAAATTAGCTAGCCTGATCTTTATGATGACGTGCTTATGGACCATTTTGTTTGAACCTCTCAGTCACAGAAATAGCATAGAGGCAAATCAGATTATTCCTGGATTAATATGACTGCGTTGGTTTGCTGAGTTATGTTACCTATATTAAAATGCATGCATATTATATGCTAGTATACGGTCTACAGCTGAGATCCTGTTGTTTTGCTATATTCTGAAAGTGTTTGTTCTCTCCTTGAAATTATTATGTTAATGGAGTAGAGGTATCAGATTTTGATGGTGCCTTCTTTCTGATCAAATTCTGTTTGTATCAAACCAAAATCAGTAAGGATTTTAGAGAGGTTCATATAACTCAGCCTATATGTTAGTTATTATAGCTGTTTTTCTTCCATTGCAGCCACATGGAACTCTATCTTAATAATTTTGTTCAATGTATTATAAGAAATAGGCCTCCCCACCCCAGATCTCATCCAACACATTCTAATATAGATCCATTTCTCCCTTTCTCTATGCTACTCACATATGAGCAAGACCTGCCTTTCGGACTGCTGATGAGATGGCCTTGATGGCAGTGAGAGTTGAGTTCAAAAGCTGGGTCAGTTCTCCTGTTGCTCCTTTCACCCGTCGTCCTTTCTCCATAACATATCGGTTCAGGGTTATCATATCTGTTTCAAAGGGGCTTTGATCCGACATGTTGGCTGGAAAGTAGGACCGGTTTTCTTAGTTAGAATCTAGGAGTTCTTCTCTTCCCGTCCTGATTCCTGCTATTTGCCGGTAGTTTTATTTTAAGGAGAAGCAGCTGGTGGCACACCAAGCATGGATTAGTAAAAGATTCCTGATCCCACGTGACTTGAATGCTCGAAATAGACCTGCCGCACAATTCCTCAGGATCTTCAAAGCAGCAAGAGCGCAACTTCTACCCAGCTGAACAAATTACTCTTTTGGAGTAAAGGCACAATTAACTATAGGTAACTAATTGTGATTGAGTCACTGCTGAATAAGAGAGAATTAATGAATGGCTCTAAATCCCATCATTTGTGGATCAAATAATCTCATAGAAGTCAGCGATGTGAGCAAGGTAGTCTATGCAGCAAACTACCAAGGCATTCATTGCCAAACTTGGCAAGTCCATCCATCTGTGATGGAATGTGGGTTTGAATCAGGAAAGTAGAGGGAAGGCAATGTTGAGCCACTACAGAAAAGATATCTGAGTCCTAAGAAAGTAGAAAGCCTGAGGAAAAACCTCAAAGCAAGTCATCTTGACTGGATTAGATATAAATTGAAGTAGAGAGAGGCTTTAATGGATTCGAAGATTTCGTTACTATGCCTTAAACTCCTTAAAGAACATTCCAGGGCTTCTGGTACTCCTGCTTTGTGACCTTTCATCTCTTGAAGGGCTGACTGTCCCTGACCTATATTATCTGCTTTACTATAGGTTGGCAACTTCTTTGGTCTGAGCGCCACCCTTTTAAATATAGAAGAAAGAAAGAGATACTGTAGTCATCTTGCCCAATTGCAGGCAGAAGATTGTGTCTGGCCAGGATGACATTTTGAGCACCTGCCCCTTGTTCATCAGATAGCAATTGGGGAACTTTCTCAGAGTTTGGTTCAAAGGAGCTTCACAGTTTGCTCCAAGAAAAACTGTGAAGATAAGGGTCCTGCCAAAAACAGCTAAAGAGCTTTATCAAGCCATGGTATTAAGTAAAAAACATGTCTTCCTCCATATGTTATACAACTTCCACTCTAGACAGCACTTTAGACTGTTTGGCTAATGCTGAATGATGATGGTGGGAGTTGTAGTCCAGGGAGTTGAGCCATTTTAGCATTATTTAAAATAACATTGTAATTATGAAGGGGATTTCAGTTCCTAGGTTGGTTCCACTTTGGGGATATTTTGGAATGCCTAACTTCTACTCTAACACAGGAGTTTCTGGTTTCTAAACCTACCCAATTTTTGTTTATCAACATGTCTAGAGCAGGGCTGGCCTTGCTTAGTCAGACAAGTGATATTGGATTCCACGAAAGCACAGCAGATTGTTACTTGGTTTCTTAGTATTGTATTTTTAATACAATACAGGTATAGAGAGATGTTTTTTATTCTTCCACCTCTTGTTCTAAAATCACTTGGTTTACTCTGAGAAACGCCTCATCTGAGGGGGGAAGTCAGGGGTGGATCATCTGCTGTTCCATCCCAATTCAAAACATCACAGGCCAGTTTTGACCTGGAAATCTTGAAATCTTTCATATTGTATTATGAATCTGAATTTTAAAACAGGATTGGTCAGCAGGTGGCAAAGTCAAATGGCAGACTTCAGATGTTTACTTTTTGCCTAGTTTCCTACATAGAAATTTGCACTTTATTTTCTTCTTATAATGGATTAGGGTGTTTGTAGAGGTTTGTCAAGAAATTCAAGATGGTAGCCAGAACCACACATCCTTTGTTACATGCTTCACACATGCACCCATTGTAAAAAAAATGGCAGTGTTTCGCTGTCATAACATGGGCACCCTAGATATGACTCCCACTTACTCTTCTACATGGTTATGATTAAGTTAACATATTAATGTGGATCCAAGCTTTCTATCTTCCAGAAGTTCCTTCCACAATGACCTTCTAGAACTTAATGCCACTGCTCTAGGACAAACAATGCTTATTTTGACCCAGCAAGAATGATAGAGATGCATTAATGAAAATCTAGGGATTTATCAAGTCAAAATTGATAAGAGACAAAATTTGCTCTGCCTAAAAAAAAAATCTGTCTGGATAGAGACCTGAAGCGCAAGGAGAGACTACAAGATTTGGGCTGCAAATATCCAGATGGCTACACAATATTATCAGAGAGACACTTGGTACTTTCATCTAGCAATCATCTATTTCTGCTGCTGAGATTGTTGCTCTAGAAGAAACCATCTATCCTTTTTGAACCATGTCTCCAGGGCTTTTTTTTTCACATTGATAAAACCTCAATGGCATTGTACTATAGTGAGAAACATTCAAGCATCACCAAATTTAACCTTGCTTACAATAAAAATTTAAAGACACTTATGAATCCATCTTATCCCCTGATGACTGTAAGGAATCAATTTGCTATTTCCTTCTGGTCTGTTGTTTTCCCAACATCTCTGCCTTGTCTAGTACCAAGAAATGACTTGGACTTCCCAGCCAAGTACTAACCAGGCCCAGCCATGCTTCACTTGTCAGCACAACTAAGGCATGCTCCCATTATATCAACAAAATAAATTGGATTGAAATTAGTTGTAACTAATTAAAAGTCACCTTGTTTTCTGTGGGCTGACTCTGAATCCATTCTAGAATATTCAGCTCTGGTTTTGCCCATGCAAAATAATAAAGGGGGTAGTTGCTTCAATGAATCCATATTTGCATTCATTTAGTACTGCAAAATGAAGAATCTTGTGGATTTTAATTGTAGCTATAAACTATAAGAACATTAATTCTACAATGGGGATTACATATATAGTACTGATTTATCTTTGGCAACACACAGCAGCTCCCTCACCAGAAGCATTATTCTTCACAGTCTCATAAAGAGAAGACATCCAGGCCATTTACATGCATTAAGAATTATATGAAATTAGTTCTTCTGCAGAATTGATCAGGAATGTCCTTGAAGATGTTGGGAATCCAGAAGTTTCAGCGTTCAAGGAAAATCTGCCTCTTTAGTGTAAAAATAATACAAATGGAGTAAGGTGTGGACAAGGCAACAATATTTCATTGCAATAAACCCCACAATTTGGTACCCTTTCTCTCAGGAGTTATGTATTAGCCCCAAAAGCAAATATAGTTCATTGGGCTTTCAATCCCAGTGCATGAATGAATAATGGCACCTGTGTCTAATTAATTCCTTGAGTTTTTATATTTTTCTTTAAGGGTTGGATTTCTACATTTGCAAACTGACCCACCCACCCTTTTTAGGATTGGGCAAGTTATAAAAATGATTAAACAAATCTTTGTAGGTAAGTAGCATACTGTAACTCTGCAGTCCCTTTGCGTGTGTTGCTATTCTTTAATAAAAATAAATTTGCAGAAATCCATGCCTTTCCCATTGCATGCAGTCCATTGTGTTACTATCATTCAGAAAGGCACTTGTGTCCCATATCAAGATGTTTGCATGAGAGACTAAACTAGAGTACATCATGTGAACTTTCACATGCCATGCTTAGCCATAAGACTTAGACTAGGCCAGATATACCCACTCCCCCTTCTCCAGCGTATATTTACTATCCATATGAGATATGTCAAGCATGTCATCCAAACACAGAGATCTCCCCGTTTCCAGTTAATATAGCCATGTTTGTTGAAATTTGCTCATGCTTACATTATCTGATTCACTCCACTCAAAAATGCTGCTGCATGAATGGCTAGGAGGAAGAGGAGATTGTGATGAAGTATATTTGTACTAACAAGTATTCATGGTTAAATTTGAAATATGAGTCCAGCCAGTGACTGGACCCACATATCATAGAAGAGGCCTGGTGGTGCAGTGGTTAGAAAGCAGTATTGCAGGCTGACTGAGTTTGATCCTGACAGTGCTGGAATTCAATTTTTTTTACTACCGGTTCTGTGGGTGTGGCTTGGTGAGCATGGCTGGGAGGGTCATGTGACTGGGTGGGCAGTTTCTGTAAGCCAGGCAATAAAGATTAGGCTATAAACAACACCAGAATGTTTTTTTCCTGCCTTCCTTACAGGATTAACCCTGTAAAGTG
>JAEANM010024425.1:0-11158 GCA_017656035.1 Myanophis thanlyinensis
CAAAGGGACTCACATCCGGATATCTGCGAAACAGTGACTTCCCTAGGACATAGATCCTCCTTGATGACAACCGCAACCCCACCACTTTTATTATGGAGTAAAATATAAGTATTATTAAGAAAATTGTTGTACACTCAGAGGACACACGGTTTAATGAATGATTTATGTGGAAATGTAAATAAAAAAATAAAAAAAGAGGAGCGGAGGGGAGTTTTGCAGAGAACAATTAGTTCATATTGATTCGGGAAGCTCTGTTTCTGCCTTTGTGACTGCCGAGTGGAATTGTGAGTTATCCTCTGGCCTTGTTCCAAGCCTGGTAAAAGACTGTGATATTAGCCTGGTTTTGTTTATAAACAAAAGAATTCCTCTGTAGCTTAATAAAGAGGTTTTAGCGGAAAGCGAAAGGTCTTGAGAGGTCTAGGACAGAACAATGCCTCTCCTCAAGTTTGCCCTGGCCTCATTATATTCATCTTCATTTCTTGCCTTGAAGGTTGAGCTTCAGGCTCTCAGAAGTGATTGTACATCCAGGGTTTATGATTACTTTAAACTCTGATACGCTTATTCACTGTTACATTGTCTGTGCATGTTTTGATGTACAAGAGTACAGTGTTAGTGAATTCATGCGGTTCCAAATGTTCAAATATACTACTCCACTCTGTAGTCTCAAAGCAGTCCTGCAACTGGCAGTGTTCCCTCTAGCCACATTTTGACAGTTTTCCTGACTGGCCGTATACTTTGGGCACAACAGCAGAGAGAGGTGACCAGTCATACCCAGATGGGGATGGGGGATTGCTCTATATGCCTGTCTAAAGTGTTCTTATCTCTGATGGTACTCTGCACATACTGCACAAACGTAGGAAGAACAGATTTTAGACAGGCTTGGTTAAAATCCCCAGCCACAACAAAAGTGCCCTCAGGGTAAGTTTGCTGCTGCCTCTCAATGGGGTCATATAACTTAATGAGCACTGTGCTAACATTTGCATCAGATAGAATAGACATTGGTGATAACTATCACAGAAATCTCTCTAGGTAAGTAAAATGGCAGACATGACAGTTATAAACTCTACATGTGGAGAACAGTGTGTATAAGTAACTCTACTTCTTTCTATTGATCCACAATAGAAAGTGTCCTCACATATTGTATTACAGTATGGTATGCTGGTTTAACAGCTACAGACAGGAAGGCACTTCAGAAAATGATCAATTTGGCACAAGAAACCTTCGGTTGCTCTCTAACACTGGATGACATTGCCAGGTCTCGCTGCCTCAGCAGAGCAAGGAAGATACTTAGGGATGATTCACACCCTGGCCAGTGTCTCCTCGCACTTTTACCATTGGGCAGAAGACATCGAAGCATAGCCAGACAGCCAAATAGGTTTAAAAATAACTTCTATCCATGGGCTGTCAAGACTCCTAAACAAAACCACAATCACTCCACATACACACTCCACATACATACTATGCTAAGTAACTCCTGGTCTTACTACTAATATAGTCTAGGTCAGAATCATATATTTGCATACTTATATTTAGTTTGAAGATGAATTGATAAAGCAGAGTTTGTAACATCCTGTAGTTTGTCACTTGTGTTACTGTCTCATATCCTTATTCAACACTACCTGTTTAGGACATGACTCAACCTCCCTTCAAAACTACCAATGGTCAAAGAAAGATGTCTTCTTCCTATCTTGTAACCTGTATATTGTTGATTTTGAAAGATAATGTTACATCTTTGAGCAATTTAGGTTTAAATGAGTTACGCTTAAACATAAATTTCATAAATGTTAATTATTTTTTATCTTTTCCCTAAGGCACTGTTAAAGATTCATAAAAAAACATCAAAAGGAAGAAAAGTGTTCTTACATTTTTTACATTCATAACACTTTTCCCCAAAAATAAGACCTATCCTAATTTTTTAAAGCATGGGTCTAATATAAGCCCTACCACAAAAATAAGCCCTAGTGAATAGGGTAGGCGTGGCCAACACAGGAGGCAGCCCCAAAACGTGTCCCCTCACGAACACGGGCAGTGATCCCTGAGGCGGCACTTAACATGGTAGTTCCTTCCTTTCTCTAGTTACCTCATTGAGGCTTGGCCCCTTCCACTCTGCCAGTGTGATTCCAACAGCCAAATTTGTGCATGGGAGGTGTGTGATGTGACTTGGTGGACCCTTAATCGTGGCCCCATGGATCAGCAGAACCAACGAGGGCTGGGAGCTGCTTCTTGTTCTGTCTCTCCAGATGCCTAGAAGCATTTCCGGCGAACTCTCACTAGCCCCGGCCCTGCCCATGACGCTAGGCAACCTCATAGCCGAGCTCCCTTCTTCCACAGTTCATTTTGTTGCTCTGGAGCAGGCAGTGACCACAGTTTGCACTCCACCAGGTCTGGAGCTTGAGTCTTGCTCAGGCTGCTACTAGCGTATGAGGCAGAAGGCCATGTGATATGTCAGGATCACCCGCTTCAGCGGGACGGAGGCAGGAGGGGAGATTGCCCCTTCCTCCTTTACACCCCAAAACACTATACCCTAGCCAACAAACCACCAGCCTGCACCCCTGCTGGAAAGACGAGCAAGATGCACAACTGTGTGCTATCAGTATGCCATGCAATGCAAGCCATGGAAAGCAACGCGCCCCAATCCTCTTGGCTCTGGGGAGTCCTCCACAGCCTCCGCTAACCCACTCCATTTCCATACCTGCTGCTACTGGCCTCATGCTGTTCTTGGCTGGGCTGCTCCTGCCTGGTGCAGACCTCTGAGGCCTTTGTCTATCCTGCTGCAGGGTTGCCAGAGTTCCTACCCATTAAAGCCATGCAGGGCAGGGGAAGGGTAATGTCTGACGGCAACGGTGGATGGAGGCGTTGTGTATCTTGCTCGTCTTTCCAGCACAGAAGTGTAACTGGGGGCTTGGCAGCCAGGGTAGATAGGGTTTTGGGGTGTAAAGGAAGAAGGGGAAATCTCCTCTCCTTCTTCCATCCCGCTGAAGCTGCAGAGCAGCCAAGAGCATGGCCAGGAGAGTGAAGAGCCCTCCCGAGCCCAGCAGACTTAGCAGCTGGCCAGAGGCACAGGAAGGAGGAACAGGTGATCTTGACATGTCACATGGCCTTCTGCCTGGTATGGTAGTAGCAGCCAGAGCAAGACTCAAGATTCAGGCCTGGCAGAATGCAAACTATGGTCATCACCTGCTCCAGAGCAACAACGTGAGCTACAGAAGAGGAGACTTCAGCTACAAGGTTGCCTAGCGTCGCAGGCAGGGCCAGGGCTGGTGAGAGTTCCACGAAAATGCCTCTAGAAACCTGGAGAGACAGAACGAGAAGCAGCAGTGGATGAGGCAGTGTGACTCTACCAGTGACTGCTGGCAAAGGGGACCTGCCAAGAGCAGCACAGCCAAGAGCAGTGAGAGGCTAGCAGCAGTAGTTATGAGATGGGGGTTGGTCGGTAGAGGCTGCGGAGGCCTCCAGCCTTGCAATCCTCTGCAAGGAAAGCAGAAATTTGCTCGAGCGCTCCGGCAGAGCATTGCTCCAGGAGGCCTCTGCCCTGAGGATCCCACATGCCCCCCCCCCCCCCCCAGTCCAGGATCATCCCAGAGCCAAGAGGTTGGGGCACATTTCTTTGCATGGCTTGCATTGCATCGCATACTGATAGCATAGAGTTGTGCATCTTGCCTTTCCAGTGCAGTGGTTTGTGTCAGGGGTTTGGCAGCCAGGGAAGACAGGGTTTTGGGGCGCAAAGGAACAAGGGGAAATCTCCTCCTCTCTCCTCCGTCCCACTGTAGGGCCACCATTGAGTTAAAGATGCAGGATGGTCGAGAGCAGTTGGCCAGGAGGGCAAAGAGCCCTCATGAGGCCAGAAGCGTAGGTGCAGCAGGCCCTGCAGCTGGCCAGAGACACAAGGGGGGGAGGAGGAGCAGGCAATCCCAATGTGCCACATGGCCTTTTGCCTAGTCGTAGCAGCAACCTGAGCAAGACCCAAGCTCCAGTGTCCCAGCAGCAGCAGGCAGGGTGGGCTGAGGCATGCCATTGCAGTGCAGGCAAGCAGATGGTGGGATGGAGAGGGTAGGGCCACTGGTAGCAGCACTCCTACTCCCGTCAGTACTCTTGCTTGCTGCTTCCTGTAAGTAAAAAGAAAAGAAAAAAGATCCTCCCAAATAAGCCGTAGTGCTTATTTTCAAGCTCTAAAGAAAATAAGACCAGGTCTTATTTTGGGGAAACACAGTCGAAAATAAAGATAAACGTGATTGACTAAATCAGTGTTTATGAGTTCCACCTTCTTTTGATAAAAATTAAACCAAACTGTTATCACATTGCATTATGTAACAATAGTAACATAATATACTTACCTGATAGTCTCTTAAACCCACCAATATGATATCTGATGTATTTATCCAAACCTAAAAATCAAAAGAAAACATTGAAAGAAATTTTATTCTTTTTTCCAGACTAACATTTAAATTATATGAGTTCTCATTTGAAGCACTTAATGAAATGTAATCTTTAAAAGACCTGCAATTGGCCAATATAGGCAATAAATCTTAGTGAATGCTATATATGGTGAATGCTATGTAATTCAAGTACTTGATCAGTTGCTGAATACCATATGATGTGTGCATAATATTGCACACTAATGTAGAGGTTAAATCACAATTGGGTCTACCTGCATATCTTCACATTTATTTCTGCATTCTGGAGCAAAAACACCATTTCAACTTTCAAAATTCTGATTGTATTTTTTTTAAAAACTTTTAAAAGTTTTAAATGTACAACAGCACATATTCAATTAATCGTGTACCATTGAGGCTTTGAGTTATAAAGATATTTGCAATGCTAATACAGAATAGATCCAAAACGCTGCATAGCTGCAGTTAAAGGGGAGAATATCTGCAATGAGTCATTCGGAATGGGATAAGTTAAGTAACAGAGTAGTTCTTATAGAAAAGGAAGACAGATTTCCATGAACTGGAATGGCAGTGGAGAAACTCTTTAATTTAGTCTTATTTAAGAAGTGTTTTCAGTGCTCAAAACAGTATGCAATATAAAAAACATTAAGGAACAAGAAAATGTGTAAAAGAAATTGGAGGAGATACTTCAAAATGTGAAGTATTTACCACCAGAACCAGCTGGAATCAGCTGAAAATGCACATGGTGAAAAGTAGCAAACAAAATATAGAGAACAGGTGTATGCGCAAAACAGAAAAATATTTTGTTTCAAATCTAAGAAAAATAATTGTCAAACCATTTAGTCATCCATGATTTGGCAGAACCAAGTGCTTTTACAGTTTCAAGTTTTAGATTAAACAAATCCAAACAGATTTATTTTTAAACCTTCAGCTGCAATCAGTTCCTTGGCTTTCTTCAACCTCCTACTTTAACCACTTCCACCCAGATGAAAGTAGCCCTATCTTGTTCTGTGCATGGATTAAGAAAAAAAAATCTGAGAAAGACATTTTAGTTCAGGCATGGAAGATCCAAAATCAGGGTTCCGTACATAGAATAATTACAAGATATATTACATGTTTGTAGTGTAGAACCACCACAGACATCAGAAATTGGAGCAGAAAAAAAGATACAGCAAGATTAAAAATGTATAAAAAAGAAAACCCAAAAAAGTAATGAAAAAAATCAGCAAATGCAGCAGTCAAAACACAGGATAATTTTTTTTAGTCACTAATTATATATGTAAAGGAAGTATGCTATGAAAGGCACAGATCACTCCACAAAATCAAGATCTTGGAACCAGTAGCAGCATATATACATAAGATACTGTAACATTAGTTGTTTAATATACCAATATATTTGAGGTTGCCCATGTATCAGAATGCATTAACATACCTTTTTTCTTAACTTTCCTCTGATATGACACAGCCTTTTTACTCCATCGAAACATAATGCTTCCAGTCTGCCATTTCCCAACATCTTGATAACTTGGGCATATTCTGGAACATATGATTTAGGACTTTGATAATTTTATAATAATGTAACACATTTATAGCTATTATACCAGAGAGAAACAGACTCAAGATTTTCATACATGTCAATTGATTTTAAAAACCTCATATCATAAAATAACTATAGCTATTTGAATTTCTTTATCCAACTATTTGAATTTCTTTATCAACTGACACATGGTTCACATACTGAAAAAGCAAAGTTTGTATGTAGATATTTCAGATTTGGGGTAAAATACTGAGCCATATTCTGTCAAATATGAGGCTCCAGATGGTAATAATAAATAAACTAAATCCAGATAAGGTAAACATGTTGTAGGATTGTAGTCTTATATTACCTTTTAAATAAAAGTATAATTAAAAAAATCTCTAAACCTGAGCTGGTACAGCCAACTGTTTCTTATTCTTAAAACTTATTGCTGTATGAATGCTCTATTCCCATCTTCTTTCAATCTCAATTCAAGCTGTTGTATTTGTGTGTGTGTGTGTGTGTGTGTGTGTATGTTTTATTTGTAGTTTTCCTTTAACAACTAACATTTTTTGTGAACACTGTAATGACTGGGTTAATGTATTTTTCCCACAATGCTAACAATCATAATACAATTACATATACAGAGTTTTTATCTTCCAACTTCTAATCTTGATATGCTCATTATAATTATAATATATTCCTTTTTCAATATATGTTATATACTATTTTCCCAATTTCTACTCATTTCTTTATTTTTCCCATTTGTTGGGGTTCCTCTATATTCACATCATTATCTTTAAACAATGCTATTCTATTATTTTTTATCACTTTTCCCAAAAATACATGTAAACATTGATAACATTTCTTCACGCAATATACTTATTAACCCATTAAGTCACTGTTTTAGTATTATAAATATCACTCAGCGGTCCACCATATTTTAATAACTCAATTTTCTATAAACACCAATAAAAACAATTGTTAATAAAATTTAATCAGTCCCCAAATTATACCTCTAAATCCCCTATATTTATAGTCCTTGAAAACTATATATTCCAATATGGGTTTTTTTGCACTGTTAATCATAATAATACATTCAGATATACCTAATTCTAGTCTTCCATCTCCTAATCTTAATATATTTATGGTTATAATAAATTCTATTACATATCTATATATTACTACTATTTTCCCAATTTAAACTTTCCCCTTATTTCTATAGGTTTTTAATATAATTACTATATTACAAGGTATTGTGTTGCTATCCATCCTCTCTTACCTTTTTTAAAATGTCATTGATTATTTCATGATTCTTTTATATTTCTCTCTTGGAATCCTTTATGTCTTTCTCACATTTTTGTACAGACTAATTGTTCCCTCTGCCTTACCCTTTATCTCCTTCTTCTTCATCTTTTGTATATTTATTTCCCCATAACCCTTCCATTGTGTTTGGCAAATCTTCCTTGTTTCCCTCTTATTTTATTGTAAGCTCTTTCTTAAAGAATTATCTATTTGATTGTTAATATTTATTGTTTGTCTTTTCAACGTTTTCATCCACTTGTAACTTATTTTTATCTTCTTGTAGTTTATTCTGCTTTGAATCCTCAACCACTCTTCTAATTTCTCATCTGTCTTCTGTGTATTATATTTATCTTTTCCCACTGTTTGTTGAGGACCTTCTACTTTCCAATCTTTGTCTTTAAATATTCCCATCATCTCCTTGTAATTCATTTTCACAATTTCTAACATTTCCTCATAGAACTTTATTGTCTTCTGCTGGATCATTTTGTACCAAGTTACTATACCTCTAGTATTCCAATTTTCCCAATATCTAAAAACTCCAGAAAAAACTCAATTGTTAATAAAATTTGGTCAATCCCAAAATTATTCTCCAAATCCTCTGAATTTCTACTCTTTAAGTGTTTTATAAATTTCAGCTTTTCAGTCCTTATAATTTCCAGTTTACACCTTCCCAATTGTCCAGATTTTAAAGTCTTATTTATCTTTTCTTTGTTTTCTATTTTTTTCCCCTTCCGTTGCTTTTCTTCTTTTGCATCGTGGGATGATCTGTCATGTGATGTTAACAACCCAAATCCAACATAGCCCACCAGGTTTCTTCAAACTTTTCAATGTGTATTTTTCAATGCACAATTCCAATAATTATTAGTGTTTAGTTTAATTTGCCTTATGTATCTTCAAAAAGCTGAGTATTTCCCAGCTTCCAAATTGCCTACTAAGATAAAGTCAAGGTCAAGTAGCCTTCCAGGTGCTATTTTCTTTCTCTCTTTTTCTCACTTTCCTTTTTTATGCATTGTAATGATCTTCTTCCTCCACTAGATGGCTCTCCTGGTCCCAGTTCCAGTGTTCAATAGAGTGTAAGTCAGAAACAGCTAATTATCTTCTGATCAGGGGGCTTAAAATAAAGTTTAGGAAAGTAATTTCTCCCAATAATTACTTTTCACAATATCATTCAGCTTTTCTAGGCTTTCTATATTTTAAATTATCCTTTAGGTATTCCTTTTACTTCTGAATCTTTAATCTTCCTCTTTAGTTTTTAGTCTTTAATCTGTCTCTATGAATCCAATCGTAACTTTCTTTACATTAGGAACTCATTTTTTGGAACATTTTACTTGGGTTAAATCTCTAAGGTAACAGTTGGAAGTTATCTCACCCAGTTTCACTGCTCTGTGCATGCACTGTTCCAGCACAAGATCTTAGTGTCCCAGTTGTCCTAGCTTATGACTGACCAAAATGGCCATTGTCTCTGCTGCTGTTTGGGAGAACTTTCTTCGGATCAATGAGGAAATTTCAACAAAGCGTCCCTCCTTCTTCACCACCCCTTCAAGGCAGTTTAACCCTGTAGAGCCTCCCAGCGAGCAGTTGCTGGCTGCATTTTACGGAGCCCGGCAGAATTCCGCTATTTTCCAGTTGTTCTTGCTGTGATGTCAACTGGAAGTCGGATTTGACTTTTTAAATTGCTTGAAATAATGGTACGAGTTTACCTATTTGTGCTGTGGTATTCATGGGGTACTTGTTATGTCAAAAAAATCAAGATGGCAGACATCATGTTGTGATGCAAACCCTGCTTTGTTTATGTACCAATAGTACACATATATATAAAAAAGTCTCTTGAGGTTCAGAAGGGCTTGTGCACCCCCAGGCTCCATTTTTGCTGGTAGAGGGCTGCAGGAGGCTGTTGTGGCTGAAAACAGGGCCTGGGGGGAGTCACCCTGAGTTCTGTTTTTGCTGTCAGAGAGCTGCAGGCAATCATGGCCGAAAACAGGGTCCCCCGAGCTCTGTTTTCGCTGGCAGAGGCCTAGCAAAACAAACTAAAAGCAAAATAAAACAAAAGGAGAAAGGTTTCCACTTTCGCATTTGAGTATCCAAGAAGGGACAGGAAAGGAGAAAAGGAAAGAGGAAAGACACAGAAAAAGAAGGAAAGATGGGAAGAGAGCAAGGAAGGAAAAACAAGAAAAGAGAAGGAAGAAAGGAGAATGAAGAGGGAAGGCAGGAAGGAATGAAGGGAGGAAGGGAGATTATAATGAGAGGGAAGGAGGATCTGAGGAAAGTTCTGCCTTAGCACTTGGCCACCACAGGTGCCCCTGACACAAGTGACATCAAGCTGGCCATGCCCACTCTGGCCCCCTGAGGTCAAACACAACTCTGATGTGGCCCTCAATGAAATCGAGTTTGATAACCCTGATGTAAGCTGAATGCCTCAATAAATCCTGCTTAGTGGAGGTAGCAAAGAAGACATTTTAATAAATTGAAATAAATATGTTTTGTCATTTATTCTGAAGCATTAATCAGGTTGTCATTCTATCATTATTATGCAATGTAATTTCCTAGACTTTTCTACTGATGTCACTGTCACTGGGAAGTTAAAATCTAAACTCCCCGCGCCCAGGTTTCTTTATTTAAGTACAGAGAGAATAAAAACAGTGTTTGAGAATGTGACATATTTATAACAATTGTATAGTCTGGGGGAAGGTAATTAGCTTCCTTCCTTTCAACTGAGGATAAATAAAAGTTCAGAATATTTGGAAAGTAGCTTATGATTCCTTCATACTTCACTGTAATGTAGCTCATTGGCATTGGAATTTCATATGGCAAACATGGCATTCTGGGTAAGTAAAAGTAAATTCCAGGCCTGTGAAATTACTTGAATCCAATAATCATAAGGCAGACCTGACTACTGAGTCACTGAGATGAAAAAAATGGAAAGTGTACTAAAAAATACTGAGAAGTTTTAGTTACTCCTCAGGCCAAGTGCTTCATTTGCGGCCTTCCACTTCCTCACTTGTCTATGTTTTCTTGCTTCTAAATAGTGATATACAAACTATTCTGGGTGACGACAATAGACAAGACTTTCTCTTCTGTGGGGTGCCTTTTCTTCCTCTGTTAAACACAAGAATATCCTGTTCAGCTGCCTCTCTCTCCTGCTAAAGATTTTGGCACTGCTCTACTTAGGAATCGATTAGTACCCATTTGTCCTTCCCAAAGAAATGAGAAAACTCCATCACTAAGCCCTGCATCAACATGTTTTGCAGGAGAGCTTCAGATTGTTTTCTTTTAATTTAAATCCTAACAGAGAATTAATTCTATAAAGAATTCTCTATAAAGAATTAATAGTTAATTCTTCCAGTATCTCAATTTGATCCATGATTTATTTTATGACTCAAGAGTTACATGTCTAATCTAAAGATCAGGAATTCATGCAGTCCCTGTGATATACAACTTCAAGAAGGTTATCAGAGAAGTATTCCAGCAGAAGGTTAACTCTCTGGGGGATCCTTAATTTTCCAGTCTTGATTCACTAGTCAAGGTTTTGTAAATCTTCAGCTCCATTTTCCTTCCCAAGCAAGATGCCACTCTTTTGCCTTGTTATTATTTTATTTTCATGTGATTCCAAATTCTATTCTAAATACTGGGATTCTTATCTCCAATTCCAGGTGAGAATCTTGTGTAGTGGAGTCAGGAACAGAAGTACATGAACAGAACAGCAAGGACATGTTCTTTCTCTCCTTGAATGGGGCACAGCTCTTTGGTTTTGTAATTGACAGGTTTCTCAGCTTGCTCATTTCCAAAAAAGATGTCCAGATGAACCCTGATGATCTGGAATGCTTCAATATATCAAAAGTCTTGGCAGCAAATATTGTAAAAGAGCAATATTTGCTATTGCCATCGTAAAAATAAAAACCAACCCCTTTCCAATTCACATAGAAATATTCTCTCTCTCTCTCTCTCT
>JAEANM010024426.1:0-11158 GCA_017656035.1 Myanophis thanlyinensis
ATCCATCCATCCATCCATCCATGCACCATTCCTCCATCCACCATTCATCCAACTATAGCTCATTCACTTTCTCTTCCTCTCCCTCTCTTTGAAGTCAAGTTGGTCATGCCCATCTAATCATATGACCATAAAGCCACACCCACAGAACCTAAGGGGGGGGGGCGACGACAACTTCCTCATTGGCTCAAGGAGGCTATTCACTCAAAAAGGTTAAGAACACTGGGTTAACATACATTGCCCTTAAACGTAGATAGATACTAGTTCCTTCTTTTCATAATATCTAGTGAGAATTTTTGATAAAGTACTGATGGTCAGTGCAGTGGAAATTTGCATAATGGACTCATCCAGTTCAGAAAGAAGGGGTAAATTTCTACAACCAAAATTTATTGAACTGTCGCATATGCACAATTTGAGAGCTCCCAAGATTCATTTTTTTCATATATTTCTGTTAGATTTTAAGGTCTGCATTCCACATTATAACCTGGTAAGAGGACTTATCCAAGTATAAAAATAAATTTTTTTTAAAGTATGCAAAGCCATCATGTGTGATGCAGAATGCTTAATGCTGGAGCCAAAAAACCCCACCAAAAAAAAACCCCAACCCAAGAAGATGAACCTAATGACTTATTCAAACTCCTCCCCTTCTTTCTTCTCTTCCTCCTCTTCCCCCTCCTCCCTTTTCCTCCAAATAAAAGAAACAGTTTGCTTCATATAAAAAAGTGGGGATCTTATTTAGGGCTACAATTCAAATGCTAGTGTTTTCCCTTCCTTTAACCAAAAATAATAATAATAATCTTTTTAACAGCACTTTTAATAATAGCTCCTTTATTCCATAAGCCATCTTTAAATAGAAGCCAAAAATTAGCTTGTTTTGCTACTTGCAATTGTACATCCCAAATAATGACTTCACCTCACTAATGGAATCCATTAAAAATAATGAATTCCATCTAAATCTAATTACAACTTAATATAAACTTTCACAATTTTTGGTGCAACACAGTAAAAAATATTTTACACAGAGCCTACAGAGTAGAAGTACAATTTTTAAAAAGAAATATCAACACCCAGTCCTTTGACTTTTCTTTATCTCCATTAGCTTTCCAATTACTGTTTTTCTTGTTTTTCTAAAAAAAAAAAAATGATTCCCTGCACATATTTTTTTTTACACAATAGCAACTCTTAATTCCCAAGTACCTTTCATTTCTTGCATGTTTTTAATATGTTTTTCATTGCCAGAAGAAGGTATCTAGAAAATATATTGATTCTTTGCAGGCCTCCCATTATACATACAATATTTTAGCCAGCTTTTCATTAAAAGTAGTCCTTCTGAGCAGCACGATTCTACGATAACAGTTCTTTTTTCTTACTTTTATGCTGATCTAAGTGAAATAGTAAACCAGAAAGAGCTTGAATTTTCAGCTGTTTGTGACACTAGCATTGGCAGAGTAACCCTATCATTTTTATACCAACCAATGCCATTAAAGAGCAATTATGGCAAACATGCATTACGAGAAGCCAAACCAGGAAGAATTTTCCCTGAGGATGTATAATACAGATCAGTGTCTTATAAATTGAGATAATGAAGCTACTAGTTAAACTAACACTGCCGCATACTTAATTCAGACTTAACTCTGCACTTCCTAGGCATCCTAGCTAGGTTTTCTCTTACTAAGCAACAACTTTAATGTGCCTTTACTATTGTGCCATTACTACTGATTGCCAGAAGATGGCACAGTAGCAAATGTAGGTCATTTCCAATTCTACACATGGTACAGGCTCAAGATTTATATGAAGTTTTGATTTGTCCCACAAACATCTCTTTGTAGATTTCCAGATATTAAGCCTCTATGTAAGAACCAGGAATTGGTATGCTTACATTTACCACCTTAGCAGAAAAGAGAGTAAAACTACCTATTGTATTCATACAATTCTACTAACATGGGTCTATCTAAACATTTTGCCTGATAACATGGGAGATACTTCATCTGGGCCACAGAGATAATCTCCTTCTTCTCTGACACCCATGAGAAGCTTCAGCATGAACAAACATAATTACTGGAAAATTCCTGAAGCAACAATGTCATTTTTAATCCAGTTAAACTGCCAAATGTTCATACATGTGCAGTCCAGATCCATTTTTGTTGAGACAAGTGGCTATACAAACTTGATTATAAAAATGACTATATGAAAATATTTGTAACTGTTCAATACAATGCTGAGCTGGAGGAAATTAAATACTCAGGAACAACATTATTATATTTGAAACCTCAATTTAAGGAGCTTTAAACCCATTGTTAAATGAGCCACAAATTACAACCTACAGTTTTGTAATCGATTGCCATTTAAACCAGGATTTTAAACATTTTTTTAGAAAGTGAAATACATTAATTCATATTGGCAAAAGAAGAATGCCTTTTATAGAAATTTTCCAAGAGACAGAGACATGTTATCGTTTAAGATGTCACCCAGCGTAGTGATTGTTCTCTTTTATTCATTTGTGGCAAAATTCAAGAACCAAAAGCTGTAACTTCTTACCATACAAAAGGCTTTTGTTTTTAATATCAATTCCACCAATGAATAATTCATAAATAATACCACTAATTGACATGAATGAATAAAAGAGAACAGTAATTGGGTGTAGTCTTCTGATTAATAACATCCTCCTGATCTGTCCATCTCACTGCCTCTTTGCCAGTAAAGACATGTCTTCTCTTTGGTAATTATTTTCGCATCCCATATTCAAAAACAATTCTTTTCGTTTTTGTTTCTGTGATCGAAGTTATAGAAATATTCCCTAAAGTGGAAAACAAACCCATTTCTTTTGCTCTCAAAGCACAGCACCCTTGAGTAGCTGAACAAAGCTATGAAAAATGTATTCTACAAAAAAATATTTATAATGGTTTAGTCTCAATTGTCCATAATTCATTTTATTCAAATTCATACTACTGTTATTAAATTTCAATTAAATTCAATAACTCAACATTATTTTAAAGAGTTATCAAGTGGCACGACTGAGAAAAATAATGCATTAGAAGACAAGATATGCAAAGTAGCTGAAAAGAACAATCCATCAGAGTTTTAGAAATAATTTGTTTCACCCAACTCCTGATAACTCAAGACTTGGAAATTCAAATTAAAAAAAGGATGTATGCTATTCACCAGGGCAGAGACGCTTCAACTCTTGAAGGACATTGAGTTGCAAATGATGGGGATTGACACCTACCTCACGATCCTTCTTCATTTCCCTACCTCATTACAATATGCTGCCCCATTTTCTCCAAAATAAAACAGCTTCTTCTGGTATCTTTCCTCAACAGAAACAATGAAAGATGGATAAAACTGGCCCAGCTGTCACTTTAAGGCAGTGATGCTTCACCCAGAAGCCAATTGTGGACATAATCCTTACTTTCTTAATGGGAAATAACTTAAGAGATGTAGGATCTCCAGCTTCAAGATAGTTCAGGCAGAATTTGATCTTCTGTCCTTTTTTGGAATCATGGAGGACTTTGTAGAAGAAACTGTGCAGAGAAGAGCAACAAAAATAAGGAGTCTGGAGGCTAAACTGTACAATGAATGTCCAAGGGAACTAGATTTGTTTACCCTAACAAAGAGAAGGATTAGGGTGACATGACAGCTGTCCTTCAATACTTGAAGGGTTGTCACAGAGAAGAGGAGTCAATTTATTCTCCAAAGCACTAACAAGAAATGGATAGAAATTCATCAGAGGGAGATCCAACCTGGAACTAAGAAGAAATTTGATGACAGTGAAAACAGTCAACAGCTTTTTCCTGGAGTTGTGAATACTCCATCACTAAAAGCTTTCAAGAAAAGATTGGACAATCATTTGCCTGGGATTCCTGCCTTGGGTAGGGGGGTTGGACTAGAAGTCCTCCAAGGTCCCTTCCAGATCTCTGATTCTATTATTCTATAAGGAGATCCAGTTGGCCATATTTATCTTGTACAGAAGTTCCCATTCTTGAGATAAAGATGATTTGTAATTCGCATTTTATGGCTTAGCATAAAGTCTCAAATAGATATTCAAGGCTTAATCAATAACCCTTGATGGGTGTCTTTGAAGTGAGAATTCAAGTTGTTTCTGAATTTATTGGACTCTTCAAAGAATGTTATCCGAAGGACAGTCTGTCGATTTTCTCTGTTGGCAATGTAAGAAATGTGAAATTATAGTAACTCGTATGATTAAGTCCTGTCTTCATTTGGCTTCTTTTTAGAAGAATATTTTAACATCTAGAAATAGATTAACGGGCAAAGGTTATGATGTTAAAGATGTGAATGCTATTTTGAATTATATTCCAAAATTGTACAAGCTGACTACTTTGAGTAATGTTGGTTATAATCAAGCATGAGGAATAACCAAGAGAATTATACTGAGATATTGGAAAAGTACTATTCTTCTGAATATCAAAGGCTGAATTCAAGCAACATATAATTTATCATTTTTTGAAAAGGCTTTTTTTTTCTTATATGTTTTTAATGACACAAATACACTTAGTTTTGACATAGCTTTCATAATATTTTACAAGTATAGACAATTTTAAAGCATAATTTGATACATTATCAAATGATGAAATGGACCCATATTTACAAGATTTATCATCAATATAGTGCATTAATTTTTAGGGCTTTTTATTTCTGTTGATTTTCTTTTTTTTTCACAATTCTTTTTATTTGCTTTGATATTACAATTTCAAAACTAATACATTTGTTGTATAATACTGTTCTTGTTTTAATTATATATTTAATTATATTGTTTGTATTCTTTTCTTCTCTAAAAATCATTAGGTTTTTTGTAGTAAGCAGTGCAAATCCACCCATTACAGAATAAAACTATAAATGTAGTCACCAAATAGAACACAATTCTTAATATTATGATTATGATTATTTTTTGAGAAACAGGTCAAAAAGGAGATAACCATAAGATGGCAAAAAACAATACTGAAAATGTTAACTCTTTGCTTCCATCTAGAGGTCACATGGGCACTTGCCTTTATTATTTTGCAGCCTGGAGCATGCAAACTTTTAACTGAACACCTGGAAGACTTCAAACTATGTAACCTCCCAGTCAGTGGTGGAATTCAATTTTTTTTTTACTACCGGTTCTGTGGGCATTGCTTGGTGGGTGTGGCTGGGGAGCTTATGTGATGGGGGGGGGCAGTTTCTGTAAGTTTGACAATAAAGATTAGGCTAGAAATAACACCAGAAAGTTTTTTTCCTGCCTTCCTTATAGGATTAACCTTGTAAAGTGGAAAAAAACAAAAGGGGATTTCTTCTAAGAACCAGTTCTCCAAACTGCTTAGAAAATTTACTACCGGTTCTAGCAAACCTGCTAAAACCTGCTGAATTTCACCTCTGCTCCCAGTACAACCTCGCTGATTTAAATGTGTTCAATGGAAACTTTGCAGAAGAACTGTACTTTCATTTGAGTGCATATGAGTACAACTCTATATGAACCATATATATGACTTGTTAAGGTCAAAGAAAATGAGGAAAACTAGATTGGCCTTCAAGTCCAAGGCAATATAGCATGGTTACATGGGTGGAATTGTCCATTGGCTCCATTCTGGATCCATACATTCAAGTGAAAGCCAAGTGAGAATCAAGAAGATATTTGTGTAGGATATCCTTAAAATCTCTCATGACACAAAGCACCTGTTAACTATAGGCTGAGATACAATTCTAGAAGGTGGAAAGAATCATAGGAACTGTCTATCCTGAAGGAATAGGAAGGCAGCCTGAAATATATATATATATGTCACAATAAATAATTAGATTGTATAATCTTGAGCTACTACTTTCTATTTTGATTATGATCGTCTGCTTCTCCAGTTAATTTTTTTTTAAAAGCCACATGTATGCTACATCTTCTGAATCCTATTTTCAGGACAGTGTAAAGTGTTGCTTAGCTTTGACTTGGAAAAAAAAATCAAGATTATTTTGGTTTGTTTGTTTGTTTACCTTATTAGCTCACAATGGACACAACTAAAGGTACAGGAAAGTTATGAGCAGCATATATTTACAGTCATCCTCAACTAACAACAGTTCATTTAGTGATCATTCCAAGTTTCAATGGCACTTGACTTCCATGTGACTTATGACCATTTTTCACACTTACAACCTTTGTAGCAGCCCCATGATCATGCAATCAAAATTCAGATGCTTGGCAACTGGTTCATACTTTTGACTGTTGCTGTGTTCCCATGGTCACGTGATCACCTTTTGCAACCTTCTGGCAAACTATGTCAATGGGTAAGCCAGATTCAGTTAGTAATTACCGGATTACTAAGTGATCAATTGCAGTGATTCACTTAACAATTATGGCAAGACAGGTCATCAAATGAGGCAAACTCATTTAACAAATGTCTCACTTAACAACCAAAATGTTGGGCTCCATTGTGGTCATAAGTCGAGGAGTATCTGTAATTTTATATAGCAGAAAAGGTCTCTAAATACACAGAACCAGCTTCAGTGCTAAATGTAGTCGTAGTTCATAGATATTACTTCTAGAAAAGACAAATACTGGAATGAAATATTGGTGGATTAAGACAATAAGTATCTCTAAAATATATTCCTATAAGAGATAGCTTGTCTATGCCAGTTTAAAAAAACAAAACCAAGTTTTATGCTTGTATCTGAACAACCCTTGCACAACAATAGAAATAAGTAGAACTTACTAAATAGGGGAATAAGTTACTGCTCAGTATTTATAGCAACTTACAGTGACTAGAGCAATTTGCATTTTTTATTTTTCATAGTGTCCTGAATTAATAATATATAGAAAACAGAAAGCCACATGGATGTGATTCATCTGCACAGCAATTTTCAATGTTTTTCTCAATAGAAAGGTGTGGGAATTTAAAACAAAACATGGAAACTGTGGTATGCCCTAAGAGAACTTCTCATCAAATAACGTGTCTTAGATTTGCAATGCAGAAATTGAAGCAAGGCATAAATATCATGATCCACATTTATCTGACTTTGAAGAAGAAAAGGTGATATAACGCTCACAGGTGTGCATCCATGCATTAGGAACTCCCTTCCTAAAAAAGCTGTGTCTTTTCCTGAGTTCAAACAATTTGGAAAGGTGAACTTTATTTAAAGCGGTCCCAAACAAACACAATGTTCACTTCCATAACCATTGTGAATCACCTTTGCCACTATCAATCCAGACAGATGCAACAGTCCTAATCAATATTCCACCCCTGGAACCACCCCAGGGCACAGTCAGATGTCTCTGATAATAAGGGAGAAAGGCAAAAAGATGTCAAAACTTGTTCTGAAATTTGTCTTCAGGGTCTAAAGTTTATTCTCTTGGAATAAAAGAATTATAATTTGTTCCACGAGTAATAGCTTTTGGTAGGCCTGTGCTCGATCAAAATGTACTGTAACAACAGGTCTTTTTGGATACATTGGTACAATAACTCACAGAATTCCCAAGCATGAGATTGGGGAAAGTTAATGCTCTCCTAAAGCTGTTCTGTGACTATTCTGGCTGCAATTTAAATAATAGTTTAAATAATTCCCATATAAGAAAAACATGGTTAGATCATGCCACAAACCTATCTAACCCAGCATTCTGTGTCTTACGATGGCAACTGGATGCATTTGAAAAGCTCGCAAATCTGACATGGAGGGAAATACCAGACCCCGGTCATCAACGGAAGCCCGGTAGAGAGAGTGGACTGCTTCAAATACTTTGGTGTGCACATCTCAAAGAACCTGCCATAGACCTTCCACATCAAAACCATGGTAAAAAAGGCCCGACAACGTCTCTTTCACCTCAGACGCCTGAGGGACTTCAGACTTCCACCAAAGGTGCTTAGGAACTTCTATTCCTGCACTGTAGAGAGCATCCTGACGGGCAACATCACAACCTGGTTTGGGAATAGCACCATGTAAAACAGACAAGCACTACAGAGGGTGGTATGCTCAGCTGAGCGCATCATCTGCACCAAAATCCCCGAGCTGCACTCCATCTATAACAAACGCTGCCAAACCAAAGCTAAGAAGATAGCGAAGGACCCCAGCCACCCCAACAATAGTCTGTTTACCACAATGTGGTCAGGAAAGCATTTTCGCTCTCTGAAGGCAAACACAGAGAGAATGAGAAAAAGCTTTTTTCCACAAGCAATACAGACACTAAACCAGGAACCACAAGCACACTCAGGACTACAACATGAACCATGACTGTATCTAACTCCCACCTTCCCAACCATCCCTAACTTATTTCCTACCCCACCCTCCCATTTTGCCTTAACTTACTTGCGCTCGCGGGCGGTCGCATAAGCATTTCACTGCATATCATACCATGTATGACTGTGTATGTGACCAATAAATTTTAATTTTAATTTGATCATGTCCCTCCATTGTTGCTTCCCAGGAATCAGAACCTCAGGCCTAGAATATAGGAAATGGCCATTAATATTAGTAGACAAATTGTTTGAGATTCAGCTCTTCCATTCCTGCGGGAACTTCATTTGTTTGAAAGATCATGATGGTTATGTTTGGAAAAGTATAATGCAGTGTTGGAGGAGTCACACCCAAAACAAGTGCTTCTTGTTTTAAAAGAGAGAATATAAACTAATTGATAGCAAACTTCAGAAGATTAATCACTTTCAATTAATAGAAGGATAAGTAAAGATTGCTTGAATTGTTATCCCTTTATGTATCTCATCAATGGCATTATCATTCCGCAAATACATAAAGCCTTGAGGGACTCAGCCGGTCTTCAGGCTTTTGCTGTGCATGCGCACGATTACAGCAGGAAATCCAGCTGGTCTTTGGAGCTCTCCTGCACATGCACATGTGATTGCTCATGTGTGGGTGAATGCCTGCGCACAGCGCGTGTGCATTGCACATGCAAAAGCTGCACACAAGCGCAGATGATGCGGTTGCACATGCAGTGCACATGGAGGAGCCGCACACAAGTACGGATGGCACGTGCAAAGCACCTACTTCCGGCAATCAGTAAGTAAAAGGTTCGCCACCACTGCCCTAAAACATATACCATTTATGAACTTGGAAATTAAAAATGTACTTTTAAATTTAGGAACTGCTTCTCAACAAAATGGGAAAATATCTTTATTACAGAATTGTCTTCTTGGAATTTCATTTTAAATTTCAAATCAAATCAAATTTTATTCATCACATGCACAGTCATACATGGTACGGAATGCAGTGAAATGTGGTAATTAATGATCAACTGACTCTTAGTCACATTCCTGACTGCTCTTTAGTCAGTTCAAAAAAAGACAAGACTATTATTTCAGTTTACAAGCAACACTTGAGCAATTACTATTAGCCACATGTTGACCTGACCACAAGCAAATAGCTAAATGGAGGACCGATATTTCACTTCATTTTGGGACTTTTACAAAGTGTTGATGTGACAACACATGATACGGTCTAACTGTTCCTCACTCTAATATTCCAAAATGCAATTGTTCCCAAGACGTCTTACAAGCAATTGCCAGCTCTTACTTAATGACACTAAAACCTTTCCAGAGCTCACCTTCCATAGCCTAACCACTGATGCAAAAGTACCATGAAGTGGCACAAATATTAAGATGCTAAATAGCACTGATCAGCCCAAGTCTTTCTTTTTAGACTCCGTAATGTTCTGCAGCAGATGTGACTGTAGCAGCATCTAATCAATTCTTCATTGACACAATTTTCAACAGTGAGTATTTCTCTCTTGAACTTGCAAGCTAGGGGTTAAGACTCTATTTTGGATTCAGATGACATTGTTAAATTCTCTGAATGATCTTAACCTTTACGTGACAAATGACACAGAGTCATTCAGGTGATAGAAAGAAAGTCTTCTAGAATTGAAGCAGGATGCAGTCAACAACAAACTTAAGGGGAACTTTTGTGCATGACGGAATTGATGCCAATTATCTGTTAGTCATCAGAAACCAGCAGTATGCCTGACAGTGTTTAGAGGGAGGGGGGTGCAGTATCCATGACCAGTGGTGGAATTCAATTTTTTTTACTACTGGTTCTGTGGGTGTGGCTTGGTGCGCATGTCTGGAGGGGTCATGTGACTGGATGGGCAGTTTCTGTAAGCAGGGCAATAAAGATTAGGCCAGAAACAACCCCAAAATGTTTTTTCCTGCCTTCTTTACAGGATTAACCCTGTAAAGTGAAATAAAACTAAAGGAGATTTCTTCTAACAACCGGTTCTCCGAACTGCTTAGGAAATTTTCTACCGGTTCTAGCGAACCTGCTAGAACTTGCTGAATTTCACCTCTGTCCATGACCCTGTTCCAGAACCTTCCTAAACATAGCAATCTAATGGAAACCATTTTCTAGAAAGGCAAAATGATAATACATGAACTGTATCTAACTAATTTAATCCATAATCACATTTAAATTAAATTTAGCTTTCATCCTAGTCTTGTCCATGGATGGATGGATGGATGGATGGATGGATTGGATTGGATTGGATGGATGGATAAATTTGGAGTGCGGGGGCACACCATTCAAAGGCCAATTCCAACCCTTTACCCCACCCCAAAAAGTATATTCTTAATCTAGAAAACAGAATTCAGGGTCTTTCACACATTCATTACTAAGTATCGCCCACTCCTCCTCAAAAACCCCTTTAATTAAATCTGTTGGTCAGGACTGGAAATTCTCTACCCTCAGCAAGGAACAAGAACTAGAGAAAGCCACCAAAAATGAATAAACAAGTTCACATAAAAATTCAAATAACTATTTAAGGCCTCAAATCTTACCCAGCAAGCACCACCTATTTTAGTGACGTGCTGGAAGAGAAAAGGAGGAGGTGTATTTCCTCTTTTATGTCCACATAATGAACAGATAAAGGAGTTACAATGTTCCGGTCTTTGCACGTAATCTGGAAAAGGAAATGTGGGATTTGCTCACCCTTCTTACGTTGTATCGTGGTTTTTCACAATAATAATAAATCAACACAACAACAATAACAACAACAACATCTAGGATGCTGGCAGAAACCTATATTAACCATCAGAGCTAGTCAATGATATTTGGGATACATTTTTTTCAGTTGACTGAGTTTCATGTTTAATGAGTAAATGTTTAAGAATACAGTGGTACCTCTACTTACGAAATTAATTCGTTCCGGAAGCCATTTTGTAACTTGAAAATTTTGTAAGTAGAG
>JAEANM010024427.1:0-11158 GCA_017656035.1 Myanophis thanlyinensis
ATTATTTGGAATTTGACCATTCCAAAACCGAATTGAACACGACACCAAAAAAACCCACAACAGTAACAACAACAACAACAACAACAACCCGTAGCTGTCAACACAACTCTTTGGTCTGCCGGATTGCTGGGAAGGAATGTCATTTTGAACGATTTCCCCCTTCCCCAAGGCACCTCGACCATCGATGAAACCTGCCCACCGGCCTCTCGCCCTCTGCATCAAAAGGCTCCGTTGGGGGGGAGGGGGTCTCAATTGCCCCGTATACACACACACACACATGCACAGAGCCAGGCCTCCGTCTTTCCCCCCCCCCCCCAGGCTCCCCGCATGGCGATCTCCCTGCATGCTTCCTGCGCCGCCGCCGCCGCCATCTTGACCGCCGCCTCTTTTTCAGTTGCTTTGCTCGATATTGTATCTCGTAATTTTCCCGTGTTCAACTGCCGAAGCCTTTTTCTTCGAAGACCCAAGATGCCGCAACCGAGAAACATCCCTCGTGGACCTGGGGGTGGGGGAGCGGGGAGGGAGGGGGGGGGGAAAGAGGGAAAAAAACAAAAACAAAAACAAGGCAAAAGCACGAAACTTGGCACCGAAGGAGGAAATGGGACGGTTCTCGAGATCAAACCGCTGCAACTGAGCCCACCGAGGCAGGGCGGTGGATCTTCAGGCACAGGATCCGTCCCACCCGTCGAGTGAGGTGCCGGCCAACAGGCCCAGCAGAAGCAGACGCTGGCTTTCCTCCCCGGGATCAGCGGGGAAAACAAAGAACAGGAAAGCCGAACTCGTGGCCAAAAGGAGCGAGGACAAGTCACAGAAAGGGGAAGGGGGGGCTCTGTGCCATCCAGAGGAGAGCCCCCCCCCCTCTCCCCAATCTCACTTTGGGAAAGGATGTGGGCGACAAACCAGCCATGGCTCTTCCTTCTGCCACCACAGCCCCGTCTGGCTTCTCATTCTTGGCTTGCGCTCAGTTCCTACACACCATCCTGAGCCGCAATTTGCTTCTGCTCTGTTGCGTTGTTCTTTTTTTGCTCCCAACTAGCCAGAGCAAATCCACGTGCCTCCGCCGGTTCCTTTGGGCACCCCTTTCCCGGTGCCACCTCGCCTACGGAGAGGGCCCCCCCCCCACACCCACACCCATCTCTCCCCGCTTCACCGGTGCCCTTTGAGTTGGGGAGGGAGGGTGCCCACTGTGGATAATCATAAACAGGGTCAGGCCGATTGCATTCTCCGGCGGTTTGTCAGGAAACATGCAAGGATTTCTGTCTCTGGAAGCCCCAAGAGAGAGAGAGAGCTCTTTTAAGGTCTTTGCATCTCATGTCAGGGGAGGGGGCAGAATAAAACAAACCTCCTGATTTAATACTACTACTACTACTACTACTAATGATAATGATAATCCCTCATTACCTGAAAACTCGGGCGTCTCGAGTCCTTGAAAGTGTATACTTGCGTGTCTTGTTTGTGAAAAATGCTTCCTGCTATAGAATAGCTCCGAACACTGTACATATTTACAAGAAAATTTATATTCGTAAAAAAGGAAAAAAAAAAAAGGAATCAAATCAGTTTCTACTTTTTTATTGTAAAAGCGTGCAGGGTTGTTGGGGGTTTTCTTTTGTTCTTGTTTGTTTGCTTTTGGGGGGGGGGCTGGGTGGGGGTCCCCTCAACCACTAGACCTTGGAAAATTTTGGAAGGGGTCTCCGGCTGCCCCGAAGCCGTCCTCCCATCTCTTAAATGTGGGGTGTTCCCGCCGCCAAATTGCGCGCCCTTCGCTTGGCCAAGCCACAGCTCGGTTAGCAATGTAAACGAAGGCTGACGACCAGATCGGAGTTGACTTTTAATCGCCTTTTTATTATCACAGACCAGGAAAAAGAATAGCACGCAGCCCTCGCTTGAAAAGTAATGGAACCGGTTGTCGAGACAATAACCCAATAAAAGACACTTCACTCTACTGCCTGGCATGGCTGCGATGGGTTTTTCCTTCCAGCTGGAATCTTTTTTTTCCCCCCAACCTTATCCTAGTCTTCCTATGTCACCACTGCCTTTTAAAAAGATCAAACCAACCACCTCTTTTTTTTAAATTGTTAATACTTTCCTAGAAGGTCTTCTAACCCTAACCCTCTGCCCAAAGCCTGAATGTTTATACCAACCTGGACAAAATATGTCGATGGCCTATATTTGGTCCGGCTGTCCTGATTTTTTTTTAAGTTTTTGGTTTCTTCTCGAAAACCACCAGTGATGGAGCACTCATAACTTCTGAAGGCAAGCTCTTCCACTGGTATGTTGTTCTCACCATCAGGAAATTCCTTCATATTTCCAGGCTGGATCTCCCTCTGACAAACATCCAGCCATGTTCATAGTCCTCCTCTGTAATTTTCACTTCCTGAATTGGGAAGAAGGTGGCGAACTTATCTTTTTAATGCAACTATCGTTTCTCCAAAGTTGCTCAAGCCACAGGCTTTTGTCGCCTGGTTGGAGAGATACTGCCCTACCTTCTCCATGTAACAGCTGGATCAGCAGGTTCTTGCAACCTGTTGGCCAATCCCACCATGACGCTGCCCGTTGATTTGAAATCTCAAAATTTATCTTCTCTCCCAGGCCAAGAAAGTTCCCCGACATTTCCCCTTCTCCTATTCTGGTGCTTCAGGGTTGGTTTTTTCCTTTTTCTGTTTTCCTTCCCCAAACTTCTGACACAATCAGGATGTTACACCTTGTGAACAAGTCGCGCTTGGCAAGCGGGCGAGACGCTCCGCTTGTAATGTAAATAGCTCTATTTTTTAAAACAAAGCTAGTTTCTACAGGGTCTGACGGAAATTCTTCTACAGGGAGCAGTGTCTTGTGTCTTGTCTGTCTCCGCCAGGGTTCCTCGGCCGTAGCAGCTTCCAAGATGCGTGGGCTTCAACTCCCAGAATTCCCCAGCCGCCGTCTCTTGGATCTC
Organism: Myanophis thanlyinensis; assembly: GCA_017656035.1. Lineage (NCBI taxonomy): Eukaryota > Metazoa > Chordata > Lepidosauria > Squamata > Homalopsidae > Myanophis > Myanophis thanlyinensis. The sequence goes on from JAEANM010024427.1 coordinate 2,930, forward strand.
GACTCCCAGAAATCCTCCCGTGCTTGGTCGGGGAATTCTGGGACTCGGAAGTCCACGCATCTTCAAAGTCGCCAAGATCGAGAGACACCGGTCTAGCGCAAGCAAAGTCAGCTTCGAGTCGTTCTCCGAATGGGCTGCTTTCACATTTGTGTACTTAACTACCTGTGGGCAGGTAACCAGTTAAGACCCTCCCCCTTGGATTGACATCCAGCGCATAGCGATGCTCTCTGCATTAAAGAACCAAACCTCCTGCTTTGACTTCTGTTATGCCTAATCTTGAATGTATAAATGAAACGGCAAAGCTTGTTTACAAACTGTTCCTTCTTTTTCTTTGGATGTGCGCGGGGGAAAAAAAAACAAAAACGAAACCAAAATACACTTATTGAAGAATTTGTGCCTTTGTTCCTGTCCTGTCCCTGAGATTTGTAAACCTGTTCCCCCTTTCCTCATAACATTGTCCTGCCCCCGTGTGTCAATCCTTGACTTAATGATGGCTCACTTAGGGACCAAAGTTATGACGCCACCGAAAAGGAGTTAGTAGTTTTTCACTTAATGGCTGTTGCAGAATCCCCCGATTCCCTTAACAACTGTGGCGGGAATGTTTGTAAAGTAAGGCAAAACTTACACGTCGCTCAGCAACAAAACCTGGGCTCAATTGTGGTTGTAAGCCCAAGGACTACCTCTATATTTTCCCCTCCAAGCACAAAATCATGACAAAGCGAAAGGTTTTCCTTGGCCATTATCCCGGTTTCTTCTGTAGTTCACTTCCTGCCCTTCGACATTCCACCCTAGCAATTCCCACGCTTCCAGATTTCCTTTCAGCCTAAATTTCCTGGCTTAGAAAATGGCTTTTGCTTTCTCCTACGGGAGGGAGGATGGGTTCGCTCGGCCCCAGGGATGTGGGGAAATAGCTCGTCCCACATCTCTTAGCCCTGGCCTTCAAAAAATACCACAAATCTCTCAACGGGAGCCTAAAAACACTCCCAACTAGGAAACCCTTCGAACTTTTTGAGGCAGGCAGGAGAAAAGCGCAACCTGTTTTTCCCAACGGTGCCTTTTATTTATTAAAAACTGAACAGGGGAAAACGCCAAAACTACAAGACCGGCGGGTTTTTAAAATAACAGATTTTTCTGGATGTTCAGCCCTTGAGCTGATCATCCCGTGGAGTGAAGCTGCTGGGACGTGTGAGGATCCGCTGAAAATCCACCCCGACCATCCAAAAGCAGCGAGGCTCTTGCTTGAACTCTCTGCCAGTGGGCCGCTGCCTCCCCTTCTTTGGTCTTTATTGCTGCTGCGATCGCGAACGCCAAACTTTATTAGTTTAAAAAAACGAAATGCCACGGCAGACGGGACGACGTTTTGGCCCGACGGTGATGCAACAGGTGTAGGATTACGAGAAGACCCTTTTTTCGGAATTCGAAACACCCTTGTCTCTTCTCTTCCCCCACTTTGGCTGTTGTAAAGCCGTCCTCTGGGCTTTTGGGGTGGAAAGCTTTGAAAAAGTTAATTTTCAATATTCATCGGCCTGCGCAGTTTGGATGTCCTTTGCGTGTCTTTGGTTTTTTTTTTCACCCCGTTTGGGCAGCTTCGCGCTTGATGGGCTCAAAACCGGGGCTGCTAAATTTGGATCCAAAGAACAGGGAGAGGAGAAAGCAAAGGCACCAGTTCAAGCCAAACAGGACTCTCTTTTTGGGGGGTTGGAGTTGGGGAGTGAGGGGACGGTTTTAACAGCAAGGATGATGCTGGGGTCATCTGTGACGGCAATTCCTCTCTCTCTTTCTCGGACGAGTCCCCTTTCTCTGCTCTCTCTCATATGGGCTTATACAACAATGTGGTCACGTATTTCTTCTTGTAACGGTGGGTGGCACTCAGCACCATCACGCCGTCCTAAAGAAGAGGATGAGAGATAGGGAGAGCCGGTCAGAAGACGATGGGAGGAGTCCACCAAAAGAAAGGGCCCCCATCACGGCGACCTCTCTCTCACCTTGATGGACAGCGCGTAGAGGTGGTTCAGCATGACGTGGTTGGGCTCGGGAAGAAGAGCCGGGTCGCACTAAAAGAGACAGAGCTTGGGGTTAAGGGATTCGACCTCAAACAAAAAGGACCCATGGCCAAGATGTCTTCCCAGCCAGATACTAGGCTTTCTTGCCACCCCAACCCCCACAGCCTCCTTAAGTGCCTGAGAAAGTTCTTGTGTCGGGCATCCTATTTGAAGTAGCTCTCACACACACTGCAATACGTAACATAGGCTTCCCGTCACGCCCCAGAGAATGCTGGGAACTGTAGTCTCAACATAACTGGAGGCAGCCAGGCCAAAAGGGTTATAAGTTTTTGAGGGTTTTTTGGCCTGTTTCTCTATTCTACTTACAGAAATCCCAGTGTCTTTGTTCAGGATGACTTGCAGCAGGTGGGGAGGAAGGATTGGGGGCGACTTGAACCTCTCTTCTGGCTTGACGATGTATGGGTCCTGGTGATACGGCCCGGGGGGCGAGCTCGACAGTTCTGGGGAAGAGCAGAAGAGGGCGCCTAGTCCCAGTTTGGCAACTTGAAAACGTGTGGACTTCCAACTCTCCCAGAATTCTGGCTGGCTGGGGAATTCTGGGAGTTGAAGTCCGCGACTCTCAAAAGGTGATGGGGGAATTCTGGGAGCCGAAGTCCACCAATCAACCGATAGGAAGGCCGCCATATAAATACAACTCGTCAAAGAGCCCAAAGCACATATTCCAGTAGAGATGGGCTCCAGCACGGGACCGAAAGCTCCGGAGAGTCCAAATGACGGAGCCAGCCAATTAGATCGTGCAGTAAACAGAAGTGTTGTCCGCACTACCTTTTCAGATTCTTGCACACATCACTTACCTGACACATCAGAGCATTTTTGGGAATCGACCATTAAAGCATCGAAGACTTCAAAGTCGGTTTTCTTCACCTGGATCACATTATTGACGGTTCCTAGTTGGCTGGTGGTCACAGGCTAGGAAGAGAAATTGGTTAGATCAGACACAGAACGTGGCCCTGTATTTACCTGGGAGAAGAAACCCTTTTTTTTTTACACATTTACCTCCCCAAATATTAGCCTTTCAAATGGAAAGCTCGGCTTAAGATTCTCTAAGCACGTGGGAAAGGTGACAAAAACAGCAACAGGTATGTTAAAGAGAGATCCAGCCTGGAACTAGGGAGAAATTTGGATCACCGCATTAAAAAAACAAACAAACCCGTCTCACCTCGGCCGGATCGTGAGTCCACTGACCGTCCACGAAGAACTTGTACTGGTGTTCGCCTTCTGGAAGATCGAGGATGGCTACGAAATTGTTGTGGCTGTGACAAGCGGGGGAAAAGACACGACGTGTTACACCCCTAAAGAACAAATTCAGTCATTTCAATTCCAACTGACTTGGGGTGGAGGACTCACAACAGAATAACACAAGCACAACAATCTGCTGGGTGAATTGGGGCCAGTCCCTCCCTCCCAGTCCAACCCACCTTGTTGCCGTGGGAACAATATGGTCTACTGCCTTGATTAATTTTTATAAAGTAAATTTCTATGGAGATTCTCCCTCGTCCAGGTTACGGCTGTCCCAAAAGTATTTTTTTCAGGAGGACACTGGACTTCCTGGTTTGTCTTTGAAGACGTTTCGCTTCTCATCCAAGGAGCTTCTCCAGCTCTGACTTCCATTCCCTACCATCCAGTCAGATGAGAAGTGAAATGTCTTCAAAGGAAAAAAAACCCCAGAAAGTCCAGTTTTGCCTCTTAAAAAAAAAACACCTTTGAGACTACTGTACTTATAAAGTAATAAAGGCAGGATAAAACTCTAATCCATCAAAATAAACAGATGACCCAAGACTACATATTCATCGGTAATGGACCTCAGATCATTTCTGGCACCTGTATTCCTTCAGAAACTTAAAAAAAAAAAAGGGAGGAAGAAACCAATAAAGTAGGAAGAAAAACATCTCCCAAAATCAAGACGAAAGGGCAGTTTGGGAATGCCAGGCACCACCCAAAAAAACCCCATTTTCCACTGCATATTTATGGGATGGATAAAATAACAAACCGGCCTTCTATCGCTACAGATCCGTTTGATTTAACAGTCACAGCTCCTGTACAAACCGACTTTTCCTCTTAGGAGATAAAACTTCCAGACTCCCAGCTTACCTCCGAGTAAGCGGGAGTTTGTTCCAGTTGTTGAAAGAGCCCGATAAATAAACTTCTTTGCCTCCGCCGGTCCACCGGAACACGGTTGGCTGAGCCTGGGTGGGAGCCTTGTCGCTCACCTCCAGATCATGTTGCCAAGCCAGGAATTCATCTTTCTCCATCGGCGCCTAGAAAACAGCCGATTTCAGGAAACGGGCCGTGATCGTTCAGCAAGATCATAGCTTGGGAAAGACCGTGATTGCATCGGAGACTTTGCTACGTGTCCCATCCCCTAAGGAGGAGATTGAAGGGACTCGAGGCAGGGTCTGCTGCATGTCAGCACATCAAGGATGACAGCTTGGCCTCCTGGCTACTATAGGTGGTTCTTGACTTATGACCAGGGGCTTAATGGCCGTTCAAAGTTACGGCCATCAAAGGCCTCCCCAAAAGCTATTGATGATCCAAGTTCAACGTTCCCACATTCTTTTTCCCACGGTCACCTGCAGACACGGCCATTTGCTGCACCCACCATTTATGTAACTACAATTTACGACGCCTTTGCCAGACATATTTACAGGTAATCCCCGGCTTGCAACACTCTGTTCAGCGACCGTTCAAAGTTACAACTGGAAAAAATGACTTGGGACCGCTTTCCATACTTATGACTATTGTAGCATCCCCACGGTCATGGGATCAGAATTCAGGTGCTTGGTTACCGGGTTGTATTTATGACGGTTGCTGTGTCCCCCAAGGACACGTGATCCCCTTCTGCAATCTTCTGACAAGCAAAGTCAAAGGGGAAGCCGGGTTTCACTTAACAACCGGGTTACTACCTTATCAACTGCAGTGGTTCATTTAACAACGGGGGGCAGGAAAGACTGTAAAATGTTGGCACATCTGGCGAAAACCCGAATCTGAATTCCCGCATTTTCTCCACCCAAAGTAAAGTGAAAGTTTTTCCCCCTAACTCATCACGTGCCACCCTCTCCTCCAATCCAAGTAGGGCAGCATCTAAGGGTCATATTTTGGTCCTCCCTCCACAGGTGCAGATCCGACGTCCTTGATTCCCACAGGAAAGAATGTTGTAGTGATAAGACTCCCAGCTAACTATCTTAAGTCTAACCCCCCATCTACATTTTCTAAAGAACGGTGTGGCAAGCCTGAAAGAGAAACTAACTAAATTCAAAGAGAATTAAGAAAAAGGGAAAAAAAATATATGCAGAATCCTTTTAGGATTCAAATTCAAAATATATGCAGAATCCTTTTAGGATAACAACCGGCTTCCGAAAAGTGAAGTCAATCGGGCAAGCAGGCAAGGAAAAGTCATAAATAGCAACCACGTGACATTCTTGCTTAATGATTGCCAGAAAAAGGACATAAAACCAGGGCACAAGACAGTCACGTGATCGCTCACTTAACCACTTCATTCCCAGTTATGGATAGGGGAGGAAAAAAAATGGTTTTTCAGGCGTGTGCAGCAAGAATTCACTTACTTTCATTTCTTCTGCATTGAAGAGGTCAGCATCTTCGGGGCTGTCCATCAAAATCTTGGGCCTGTCTCCATCCTTTGATCCCCCTCCAGGGCTGTCTCTTCGAGGGGTCTTATGACCACCCTGGCGGTCAACTCCGGACCGCTCGCTACTGGTGTTCCCCATAGCTCTCGAGGGGGGGTCAGGGGACAGTGACAGGCAGGTGGGCAGTCTCTTATTTCGATGGCTGGCTTAGTTGCCCTTGTAAAAGAAGGAAGAAGAAACCAGGTTAGAAGAAGAAGAAACAAACTTTAGATAAAGGAAACAATCCGACGGGCTCCATGGGAACAGACAAGTAGCTCTCGACTTACGACATCTGTTTAGTAATTGTTTGAAGTTGCAACGGCATTGCAAAAAACGACTTGTGGCCGTTTTTCACTCTTAGGACCGTTGCAGCCTCCCCATCAACACTCAGACGCTTGGCAACTGACTCGTGTTTATGACGGTTCACAGCAGCCCCAGGGTCACCTGATCCCCGTTTTTACAACCTTCTGACCAGCAAAGTCAACGGGGAAAGCCAGGTTCACTCAGCGACCGGGTTGCTAACTTATCGACGGCAGTGATTCACTTAACAAACGTGGCAAGAGAGGTCGTAAAACAAGACTGGAAGACGGACTGCTTTGATACATTAGATGATGTTGGTTGGCCATTAGGGGGTTGCCAGTCGTAAATGAGAGCAGGGTTTCTCTCAGCCATGGCTACTTTAACATAGGTGGATGTCAACTCCCAGAATTCCCCAGCTGGCAGGTGACACCTGGATGTTGCAATCCTAAGTCCTGGCAGTCAGTGACCAGTTAGTAATGGCACTGGGGAAAAAAGTGACCTTAACGACCGTCACACTGATTCACAATTATGACGCTTGGCAACTGACTCATATTTATGATGGTTGCAGGGTCTTGGCGTCACCTGATCCCACCCCCCTTTTGCAACCTCCAAACCAGCCAAGTCAATGGGGAAAGCCTGATTCACTTAATGACCGTTGCGACTAGTCGAATCACCGCAGTGATTCGACTTAGAAACTGAGTCAAGGAGGAAGGTCGTAAAATGGAGCGGGTCTCGCTTAACGGCATAAATTTTGGTCTCGCTTGCTTATTTATTTATTTATTTACTTATTTCAATTTATATACCGCCCCTCTCCCAAAAAGGGACTCGGGGCAGTGACTTAACGGGATACATTTTGGTCTTGCTTAACGGCATAAATTTTGGTCTTCCCTGTGGTCATAAACCGAGGACTACATGTGCAAAATCCGGGCAGCCCAGACAGCCAAGGCTTGGGGAAAGGGGGCGACCCCCCCCCATGGAGCCCCTGGGAGAAACCTTGCCGAAATCCCTCCCGTCCTACCTCGCGGGGCTGTTGTGAGCCCGTGGGGGGGGGAGGGAGGGAGGGAGAGGGCTCCCAATCCAACGCCCCCCAACCCGCACCCCTGGGGGGGGGAGGAGGAGGACAAAGGACGCGCATGCGCCAATGAAGCAGCCCTACTCCCAGGCAGGCAGGCGCCGCACTCTGCACATGCTCAGGAACCCCCGACGTCACCTTGCGTCCGATGAGCCGCCGCTTGCCAATTCAAAGCCGGCAGCATTCAAAGCCCGGAGAGGCTTCGCGGTTCACGCCCTTCTCCTCCTTCCCTGAACCGGCTTTAAAAAAAAAAAAAAAGCAACAATCACCGCCAGTGAGGTTGGCAAATCAACACAGGTCCCTCCACTTCCGGCCCGGCCTCTCTATTTCCGGTTCCGTCGCAGGCGACGCTGAAGGAACGCGCATGCGCGTCAAAAGTCAGTTTAAAGGGCCTTGCTTGGCTCTCTCTCTCTCTCTCTCTCTCTCTCTTTTCTCTCTCGGCTCTTTGGGCTTGCAATGACAGCAGGCGGCCAGGAGGGGGCAGCAAAGAATGAGAATTTAGCTTCCTAATTTTGACTCCAGAACAGAACAGAGCTGGAAGGGAGCTTGGAGGTCATCTAGTCCAGCCCCCTGTTCAAACAGGACATTTCAGAAAAGGGACTGTCCAGAGTGGGGGAAAAGAAGCAACCATTGATCCCGAAATGATACCCAGAATATAGGCTCAGCCAAGAGTCAGATGAGCACCGATTTCCCCCAGTTGTTCATCCAGATGTTGACTGAATTGGGCAATTGTGCCCACCTTTTGGGAGCCCTTCCCAAGGACCTAGACAGAAGTTTAGAAGCAACGCCCTTTGAACAGAATAACAGTGTTGGAAGGAACCTTAGAGGTCTTCTAGTCCAACCCTCCCCCCCCCCACCACTCAGCTAGGAAATCCTACATGGTTCTGATATTTGATGGTGTTAAAAGGCCTCTCCAGCTGTTGAGTAAAAGTTGCCTGTTGCAATGGGCTTGATGGGGATTTGGTCAATGCCGATGGCATTTAAGTGGTGCTCCAGATGTTTTGGGGTGGCGTGGCACCCAAATTTGCCTCTGGTTATTGGTACTGTTTCCTTTTGTCACCGTCGTTCCAGAGGTGAAATTCAGACGGTTCGCTAGAACCAGTAGTAAATTTTCTAAGCCGTTCGGAGAACCGGTTGTTAGAAGAAATCTCCTTTTGTTTTTTTCCACTTT
>JAEANM010024428.1:0-11158 GCA_017656035.1 Myanophis thanlyinensis
CTCTCTACCAGGCTTCCGTTGATGACTGGGGTTTGGTATTTCCTTTCCTGTTTTGTACTGAAGTCCACTACCAATTCATTTGTTTTGCTGACATTAAGAAGGAGTTTGTTTTCCAGACACCAGTTCTCTAAGTTATTAAATTGTATATTAAGAACTTCATAGAAGATAAAAATATCATGTATTTCATTTATTTACATTAATACAGTTGATGCAATTATTGCAAACATACTTTATCTATTAGGATATTGTTTAATACAATTACTAACCAGATTTTTTTTAAAAAAATGCACCAGAATATGACTTCAAATGCTAAATATTTAAAAAATTGGGAAAATTAACAAGCTATGATATTAAGATACTAAAAACTTTAAAATCTAAAAGTACTAGGCTGCTAAAATACTATCCACTTTATCCCTAGAAGATATTTATCTTTTTTCTCCAAATTTCTTTTCTTTTTATGCAGAATCATTCAACAGTTTATCAAACAGAATTTTGCCACTTGCCTTGTAATATTGGTATCATGGTTCTCCAGTGGATACCTGACAAAAATCAGGCCCCTTGAGGCCTTTGATCAGGTCATTCAAAGCTTTGCTCCCAGGGGAAGGCTGTGTGAGAGCTGGGCCTGAAAGGCAGCTGAGCCTCACCACCACCACCCCGTCACCAACTCACCTCCCCATGCCTGTACTTTTTTACACAAGACTTCTCTGCCACTCCCTGCTCTGGTTGCTTCCCCTTGCCTAATGCCTAGTGATGGAGAAGTTACTCTGCCATGAACGGGCAGAGACGAGAGGCAAGGGGCTTGTCTGAGCAATGGTCCTGCACTGAAAAAAACCTTACTTTACCTTCCTCTGATGTAAAGATTGAGCCCTTTTTCATTCTGTGCCAAGGGGATGCTCCAGGCACAGGTCGCCATCGTCATTATCTTTGTGGGCATCTGCGGTGTGAGCTTTAGGGGGAAAGCGAGGCTTGGTTGCTTTTTGAGGCCAGCTCTCAGCTTCCACAAGGCTGGAGAGAAAGTGCCTGGTTCCTGGGGAGCAAAGCCTTGGACAACCTGATCCTGAAGGCCTCGACGGGCCCCAGAGTTTCCATGCAACTCCAGTGATCCGAGCGGCCTGCCCTAATGGAGCCAGTGCCTAGCAGCAGTGCTAGCTTGCAGGTAGGCAGATGTCCTGGGGCTGCATGCTCACATCTTATTGCACTGCAGAGGTGAAATTCAAATGTATGAAATGTATAAAATTAAATTAAGTTTTTACTACCGGTTCTGTGGGCATGGCTACAGGATTAAACATCACAGAATTAAACTTCACTAAAGTTACAATGTAAGAAGGGGAGAGGCAGTTTCTGTGAGCAAAGCAATAAAGATGAGGCTAGAAACAACTGCGTTATTTACAGGATTAACCCTGCAAAGTGGGGAAAAAAAACAAAAGGAGATTTCTTCTAATAACCAGTTCTACAGAACCGGTGTGAACCGGCTGAATTTCACCTCTGCAACAGACCTCTCATATCATGGACACAACCCATTTCAACTTCTTTCTTAGGACGATGATATAGGACCGTGATATAGTGCCACAGGAGGCACACAGAGCCATCTTGCTGGGCACACAAGCTGTCGGCCAACTTACCTCCAGCTGAGCACGCACATAGGATTGCACATGCACACCATGCCTGGTTGCAGAGACCCAGCTGGTCTTCGGGCCTCCACTGTGCATGCGCGCGATTGCAGCAGGAAATCCATCTGGTGTTCAGAGCTGTCTTGCGCATGCACATGCGATTGATCATGTGTGTGAGAGTGCTTGCACGCAGCGTGCATGCATTGCATGTGCAAAAGCTGCATGCATGTGCAGATGGTGTGGTTGCACATGCAGCGCATGTGGAGCTGCATGCAAGTGCAGACGGCACGCGCAAAGTGTGTACTTTTTGGAACTCAGTAAGTAAAAGGTTCACCACCACTGATATAGGGCATTGTGCACTAAAATAACTAGACACAAGGGCAGATTTCCCCCCTCCTCCCATGCTATAACTCTGCTATATAACTAATTCCCAAAACACTGTCTTATACCCTGGGATGTCAAACCACCCACTAGGGCTGTATTACTATTCTCATCTTTTCTCTTAGCTTCTTATAACTTTGTTGTTTATATCTCATAATTTGTCTTAATTGTTTTTATTTAGTTGTCTAATGATTTATATTGATTGCTTATTTAGTATCCCATGACTATCATTGAGTACTGTTTCTTATGATTTATGGTGATTGTATTTTATTATGATCATGATTTATCACTTGTTGCTTGTATGTACACTGAGACCTTATGCACCAGAGAGAAATTCCTTGTGTGTCCAATAACATTTGGCTAATAAAGAATTCTAATTCTAAAGAATTCTATTCTATTTATTTACAGTTTCTAAGAAAAGTAAATAGAAGTGAATGATCAGTGTTATATACAAGGCTTGGAAGAATATATATGGATTGCAGTATTTTAGAGGAATATTAGTGGAAACTGATAGCCTATTAGAGAAAATGAATTATACATTTAATATTAACCATTACACTTTGTTATTGCATCACTTCTACTCTAAAGACGATAGTTTATGGCAGCTCATATTGCATTGACAATGCTATCCATTAAATCTTTTCCCCCCCTGGGTATGTGGGTTCTTTCTTTATCTATACCGGAAGAATTACACATTTAAAAATTAATCTGAAATTTGTATTTGCTGTTTGCTTTTACAGATTAACAAAATCTGCTAATTATATTGCACAAAGAGATGCCTAATTTAAATATATTTTAAAAAGAGGAAGGAAACATCCCTCCCCCAATAGACTATGCAGGCTGGATTTTTTTTTTTGTTTCATCTTTGTAATTCTTTTTTTCACTATGAATGAACCTACAGTGCTGGTTATAGTAAATCACTTGTTAATTTTGAAGACATCATTGATTTTACATATAATATTGTGGGGACTGTCAAATATATACCTCTGTAAGTTCCAGTAAATAATGTTGTCTATGAAACCTGGATTCCAGTTATATAAACCTTAAGTATCGTTTTAATTTTAAATTAAAATTATAACTTAAACCATGAAGATATTAGCTTAATTTCTCTTTTACAGTTTTGTTGTCAGCGTCAGTTGCCTGTCTGGATTTTTCTGCTATTTCTTCATCTCCAGACCATCTCTCTGGGAATAGCCTCCTTTTCCATTCATGTATGAGAGCTTAAGTGTGTTGGTGTGAGGTAAAATGTTCAAGAACAGAAAGGTATAGAAAGAAAATTACTACTTCCATGTGGTCCTTTATTATTGCAAAGTTGCTTCTTCTGGCTGAGGCTTGGTGTGTTATCAATCATGACTGACTCCCCCCTCCCTCCTCAAAATTGGTGACATTTCATAGAAAAATGTTTAGTAGAAGATGAGGAGCCATAGGACATTTCTGCAGAAAGATTCTGTGCCTGTCTGAAAACAGCTCTCAACCTCTGATCACCACAGGATGAGAAGTTATTTCTGACCTGCAATTTACTTAAAATCATAGCAAAACAAACATTTTATTTTGCCACCCATTGAAATGCTGAGATAATTAGACACTCCATTATCCCTTTTAGGAGGAACAAGTGCTTAATTTTGCCTCTTGGCTTCTAAATTTTAAGGCAGAAATGCCTTTTTAGAATTTCTCTTTAGGAAACTCTAAGCTCTCTAAATACTTTTAAAAATCTATAAATAATTACTTGGCATTTTTATTTATTTACTATCCCACCTTTATTCATTTTATAAATAAGACAAGCAGCAACTATACCTAATATTCCTTCTTTCTCCTGGTTTCCTACCACAGTATTCATGTGAGGTGAATTGGATTGAGAGAGACTGAGTGACCCAAAGTAACCCAGCCAGCTTTCATGCCTAAGGCAGACCTAGAACTTCCTGTCTCCAGCCTGATGCCTTAACCACTAAACCAATAGGGCTCTCCAATTTGCAGTCAGAGAAAACAAAAAGACCAAAACAGGACTTAAAGTCAATTTCACTTGTTGCAAAGATTTTCAAAGTTAAAACACTGAGTTTGGATTATACTCATCTTTCCTACCACAGCAACAAAAAAACTTTTGGTCAGAACTACTGTGAAAAACATCCAGTCCAAAAATGCCTATGGTGTAAGCTTTTGGCTTCATATCTTACATGGACTTTTAAATAAAAACAGAAACTCATGGAAAGTATCCAGGTTTTTTGTTTGTTTGTTTGTAGACAAACATAAATATGAATGTGTGAAGGAAACAAGGCTGCATAGAAAACATTTTTCTCCTCTTATTTGGATTTTGGATATGGAGAGTTTTATTCTGAAGCACCAACAACAACTTGAGTGAAGTACTATTTGAATGCCTGTTTTGGCTCTCCTGTTGGCATCCTGAGGGTTTATAATATGTTTGCCTATTCTGATAATATTGAGGTTGCCAAAGTTGAAGAGAACTAGGGCTTGATTTCAGTTTATGAAAATGACAGCCATGAGGAAGAAGGATCCATGTGTATGATCATCCAGGGCTTTCAGGACAATTTTGTTCATTTCATTCAGATGAAATTTTCCAACTGTCATTGCCTCATTAATTTGTTTTAGGGGGAAATTTCATGAAAGTTAGTAGAAGTTAGTAGTCCTTACACAAAAGAAAAAAAAATCTTAAAAGCAGCACCATGGAAGGTAGAAATACAAACCAAAATAGAAAAGGAATTGGTAGGAAAATTGACAGCCTGTCTCCTTGGATGAGTTCAGATAACTGAGACCAGTTGATTTACATCCCAGGGTACTGCTGAAGAAGCTGGCAGATGTGATCTTGGATCCACTGAAAAAAATATTTCAGAGCTCCTGGAGTATGGGGAGACTGCCATAGGACTAGAAAAGAGTTGATGTGGTTCCAAAAAGGGCAAAAAAGTGGATCCATGAAACTACAGACCAACTTGATAACAATAGCCGGAGAAATCCTGGAAAAGATAATCAAGCAGTAACTTTGTGAGCACCTATAAATGAACAAGATTATTACTGGAAGCCAGCATAGGTTTGTTAGAAGCAAATCAGGCCAAACAATTCTTAGTGCCTTTTTTATAAGGTGTATAATTTAGTGGATCAAGATGCCGTGGATATAACCTACTTAGATTTCAGTAAGGCATTTCATAAAGTAGACCACAACTTTTACTTGGTAAAATGGAATAACGTGGAATAGATAGTGCCATGACCATATGGATATGCAGTTGGCTGACTCACCACACTCAGCATGTGGTCCTCAATGAGATTACATTTACACAGAGGAAAGTATCCAATGGGGTACTTCAAGATTCTGTTTGGGCCTAATGCTCTTCACATATTCATAAATGACATAGATAAGGGGATTGAAGGGGCACTCATCAAATTTGCAGATGACGCCAACCTGGAAGGAATTGCTAATACTTTGCAAGATAGACTCAAGATTCAGAAGGATCTTGAAAGACTTGAGCATTGGGCCCTATCCAGCAAGATGAAGTTCAATGGTGAGAAAAGTGGGGTTCTGTACTTAGGCAGAAAAAGTCAAATGCACAAATACAGAATAGGAAGTAGCTGGCTCAACAATAGTGCCTGTGAGAGAGATCTGGGTGTTTTGATGGACCACTACTTAAGTATGAACCAGCAATGTGTTGTAGCTGCCAAAAAAGGCCAATGCAATCTTAGCCTGCATCAACCGAGAAATAACATCAAGAACTTGAGAAGTGATAATACCACTATAAATTGCATTAGTAAGACATAGTTGGAATACTGCATTCAATTCCAGTCACCACAATATCAAAAACATGTTGAGGCCCTACAAAGAGCGCAGAGAAAAGCAAAAAACATATAAGGAGTCTGGAATCTGGAGGCTAATCTGTGTTAGAAATGGCTAAGGAACTTGGTATGGTTAACTTAATGAACAGAAGGCTTAGGGGTGACATGGTATCTGTTTTCCAAAATTTAGGGCTGACACAGGGAAGAGTGGATCAATTCACCAAAGCACTTGAGAAGCTTGAGTTTGGAAACTCATCAATTCTCCTGTGGAACTAAGGAGAAATTTCTTAACAGTAAAAACAATTAATCCATGGAAAAGATGACTTCCTGGAGTTGTGGGTGCTCCATCACAAAGTTTTTATGAAAAGATTGGACAGCTATTTGTCTGGGATGGAATAAGGGCTGAGGGTTGAACTAGAAGACCTCCAAGGTCTCTTATGGACATATGATTCTAAAAAAAATATAAAAACTAGTATTCTTAAAATATACAGGTATTTTAAAGATATAACTTTAGAAGAAAGCTAGTAAAACATGTAACATTATTAGAAAGATAAAGTGGTACACTAGACTACAGAACTTGTATACTTGTGTACTCTACTTTACAGAGGCAATCCTGCAGTTCTAGACAACTTTCATTGCACAAGCAAACTAAATAAAGTCAAAGATTAACTATCCTTTAGGCAATATCAGAATGTGTATAATAACTGATGGTACAAAGCAAAACATGATTTTTACAGTGTATCTACAATAAAGGTACAAAGCAAAACATGATTTTTACAGTGTATCTACAATAAAGGAATTGTAAGCAGTGGCAATTCACTAATGCTGACTTTCTAAATAGTTTAGCATGTATGAACTGTGTTAGTTTGCAAATCTTTTTTTATCTTTTTAACCCTCTCAGGAGTAGTTCAGCCAGAAGGCTGTTATGAAGTAAATTTTTTTGCTGCCTTTAGCCCTTCCACTCCCTCGTTTGTGTTTCTTTGTCTCTCTCTCAGAGTTGTATGAATGAATGGAGAAGGATAGAAGTTTAGATGCTGGCTCAGAGCCTAGAGACTTTCATGGTCTGCATGGGTAGAAACAAATTGTGATTCAATCTAGCAAAATAGAATTGTCCCCCCTCCCCCTGGGGTCAGGAGAGTGGATATCTCTAACCATGGATAGCATCACATTCCCCTGCACACATCTGATGCAAAATTTGGAGGTTATCTTGGACTCATGGCTCATGCTGGAAGAGCAGGTGACAGCCTTGAGTGTAGGTCTTTTGTAGAAACCACTTTGTATGCTGATTATATCCATTCCTGATCCAGGAGGCCTTCCATACAGTCATCCATGCCTTAGTTATTTTATGTTTGGATTATGCAGTGTGTTTTACATGGGTTATTTCTTTGAAACCCCTACATGACAGTGCATTATTGGAATGACTCTCGCTACTCATCGTGCTTAGGTTAGATAGGATGGATGCACTCTAGGACATCTCCCTTAAATGTTGCCTTGTATTGGAATCTTGGAGGCATAGTTTCAGGATAGCTATCCAAACCTTACAGCTTCCCACTGGAGATCAAAGAGATCCCTACCATTTTAGCCTTCTGGAAGGTTGTGAACATCTAACTCTTCCCCATTTGAAGCATTAGGCTAGAATGCTGGAGGATGCAACTGTGAGGATATTTGGTCTGTTGTTATGGCCAGGGAAGATAGGTTTTTAACTGTGCTTTATGGCTTGTTATGAGCTGCCTAGAGTCATTGTATGATGTAGGCCAGTAATGATAAATAATAATGAAAATAATTGTACTTATACCTACTTAAATAATACATGATCCAGTTGTTGTACTCAGATCCCTGGGAAAGGTGTACGGTCTCTGAATCTTTTAAAAGATCAAAAAGTATCAAACAATTTATAAAGGAAAGTTTAGTAACATGGATTCATGCTACCTTGGTGGATCCATATTTTGAAATGTTTGGAAAAGTAAATGCTATCTTTTATATTTTATATATTATTCACTACATTCATTTACTTTTCAGATGATTCAGGTTTTTTTTAACCAATGCTTTTTGAAATAAGACTGGAATCTCTTGAGATCATTGTGGTAATGTAGTATTAACATTTCAAATATTCAGCAATATCTCTAGGAAACCCTTGGGCTAACTTTTCTTTTTCAAATGTACTCTTAAAGTTTGGCTTAATTTTGTTTTTTGTTTTTATGTGTTCTGAAAATTTTTAATAATTTTCTTTTTGTGTCTATTTGTCTTTTTCAATATTTGATTTCTTTTTTATTGGTATTTATTTCAGAATATGTTTTATTGTATCACAGACATATGAAAATGCATGAGTAAAAGTAAAGAGTAAAGTAAAGTAAAATAAAAGTGAAGGCTTTGTATGGGAAGTCAATTCATTCTACAGCTTTCATTATTATTTTTGATAGAAAAATAGATAGTCCCCCACCTACTTTCCCCAAAAAGTTTAGGTTTTTGTGCTTCACTTAATAATTCATCAAAGATTACAGGAAACATTTTTTAAATAGGTAGGTAGCATTTTGTTCCTGATACTTTGTCTTGAAATGAAAACATGTCAGGAAATTCTTGAGGAAGTAAGAGTTTGGCCTACTGGCTAGAAACTAGGAGAATTCTATGAATTCTATCTAGTTGTAAACTTAGCCATGAAGGCTGGCTGGGTGACTTGAGCAGTTGTTCTCTCTATTAGCCCGTGAATTCTTGCTCAGACAATGTTGGTTGATCAATTCGTCTCATAACCAATGGATCAATACTCAAACAACATTAGAAAAATTTCTAGAGGAAGTATACTTACAGTTAAACAAGACTCTAGATGTGTAACTACTTTTAAGATATACTTATAGATAAGAATTAATATAATGAAACAAGCAGATCCCCCTAGTTTATTATTAAAAGAATATAGCTTGGTTGATTTTGTGATTTAGTCAAAATGTTGATGGAGATAGAACTATAATATTTAAACATGAAGTTTAGGTCTATGTATTCTGATTGTAGACCACTGTGTCAGTATGTCAATTCTGTGACACTTTTGCATCAAGACTTACTAATATGGTTGATTGATTCTGCACAGTATCAGGCTGCTATCAGTACTTGGATGAAGATGAAATGGTTACAGTTCATTTCAGACAAGAATTGGGCTGTACTGGAAAGTTCAGTGAACTAAATAATTGCACTGAATAGGAAGGTTTTCAGCATTTCTCTTAATTCCTGCCCTCCCTCCTCTGCCCTATTTAAATGAAAGTTTATTTAACCATTCTGGTAGAATGTATTTTAATACATTTGAAATAAGATTAATTTTTTTTTGCTTTCAGCAAGATGGTATCTTTAATTTATAGTTTTGTGTAGCAGTCTTGTACAATATTTCTTCATGTTTTATGTCCCCTGTGCTGCATGTCTTTCATATACCTGTTTGCAACCCATTCTCTCCCCAGAATATTAATAATCTGCACTATTTATACTCAAGAAAATCTGTATAGAAAGGAGACAAAGAGCAATTGCTACCCTAATATCACTTTTCTTTCTTATCCCTAATTTGCGGATGGAAAAGAAACATCATTTTCTTTTCTTAATCATCCCCCTTATGAAGGGAAAACAGTGTAGAGAAGCAACAAGTATCTTCACTGTCCTACCTCTGTAAGTTGAAACTCTGGTTGCACATATTTTCATCAACCAATACCTGCCAACCTGGGGTTGTCATTATTTGTGCTTGAAATGGATATTTGTTAGAAGAACATGTATATTCACTTTGACTGTATTTATCTGTAGTTCCCAACATTCATACTTCATTTAGTGCAGTGCCACCATATATTTCACACTTACACCTAGCCAAAACAAAGTAGAAAGTAAATTGTGAAATTTTAGATCTTTTTGAGATAAACTATTAGACTGATATTCATATTTCCAAAGGCCTTTCTTTAACCCTCATAATTCTGGAATAGCATTTACTTTCATGACAAGCAAGCAAGAAAACAATCTGTTCCATGCCCAAATGCCATATTGTAACCTGCCTTTCTATTCTGTCAGTACATCACTATGCTCTTATTTCTCTCTCCTTGGTAGCTATCATAGTGCATTGAATATTGCATAACTAATCACAGTTAGCTCCTTTATACTTTAATTGAAGTAATTTGAAGATGATTTATGTCTAAGAGATGCAGGCTTATAAAGATAAATCTACTATTTTATATTGAATTTAATTTGGTGTCAAATCTCAGTATAGAAGTTGTACTCAAAGAAGCATGACAATTTCTATAGAAAGCTAGTGATGTAATCTTCTTTTCTTCCCACAAGAGAGAATATAAAAATCTTATAGTATAAACCACTTTTTAATATATTAAAAACAGGTCCTTACTATCTTTTTGAAATATTTTTCATGAAAAGATAATAATGCCCCCTAATAAATAGAAATAGTAAAATAGAAATTGAAATAATATAGTGGGTACCCATCATAGATTTTCGCTATGATAGAACGTCAGAGTAATTCTGTTACTCAATGACATAAGGTACAGAAATGCAAATTACCTCCAAACTGCAGTATTCCATCACTTTGCATTCAAAATCCAATTTCAGAGTCTTTCAAAGGAGTGGCTGTCCTCATAAGATATTTAACCTCTGTGTTTCCTCCATACTTCATACCATCATAGCTCCCTTTCTTATAACATATTGAAGTAAGCCCTATTTTTGCCAATGAAGTAATTACTATTCCAAGGATACCCCATTTATTTGTATCATGTAAGAATTGTAAATCATTTGATAATGGGGAGTATATTTAACTCACAAATTAGATTTTTCACATCTAGACTATGTTTGGAACCTACTTGGGAATGAATAATTTATTTTAAAACATAATGGTCAAACGTTTAACAAATCAAGACTAGAATTGTGTTCAATAACAAGGATGTGTTTGTGAGTTCACATACAAAAATCTCTCCAAAATATTTTGCAGTATTTTAAAACAGCTGTATATTTAAAACTATTTTTATTTTAAATGGGTAATGGAGCGCTGTTAATGAAAATTAGAATTCAGTATTAATAGTGTGGAAGAAATAAGCATTGCAGTATTGCAGCATCTACAGCTACAGGCATTTGGGCTTTCCCATTTTGGTAGCAAATAGGGGGAATTATAGGTTCCCAGTTCCTTTATGTTCGGGAGACACCCCTCCATCTGTTCACAGTGCAGCCTGTTTCAATTTAAAGCACAGATTTCAGTGCAAACATCAATTTCTTTCCCTGTTTTATATGCAAAGTGAGCCTTATGAATCACAGCATTACTACTATCCGGACCCCAACCAAATTTTCCCCTCCCCAGCCTTTTCGTTTGAATACCTGCTTACAGTGGTGTACAATGGACAGCTTTGAGAAGAAAAATTGATAATCTTCAT
>JAEANM010024429.1:0-11158 GCA_017656035.1 Myanophis thanlyinensis
TGTGGTTCCTGGTTAAGTGTCCATATTGCTTGTGGAAATAAGCTTTTCCTCATTCTTTCTGTGTTTGCCTTCAGGGACAACAGCGAAGAGTGTAGTTAAGTCCGACATTTCAGTAGAATCATAAAATGAGAAACAAGGCAAAGAGTAGTCAAGGCCTTTTGAGCCTCTAGGCCTAGAGTTTGGTAATATTGTGCCCCTATGGGGAAAAAAAAAACCCCTCCCAATTCATCTATGAAAATTAAGTCACACACGATCATGTGAAGAATCAATAGAGGTATGATGATAAATGAGAACATTTTATCTCATGAGCACACAATATCTTTGTCACCCAATAAAAACAGTTGCTGATTGATGTGGTAGGTGATGATAGCACTCCCAGTGACATATGAAAAAGAGGAATGTTTTTGGCTTAGGTCTTTAATTCAATTACACTGAAAGCATTTCCATGGGGGATTTAGCACCACAGTTACATCAGTGAGCAAGCTCCAGTACTTCAATATGATTAGCTTCCTTGGGCAGTTGTCAGACCCACAAGGTAGACCAGACCTAGAAACTGATGCCAGCTGTGTCCAAAACTATGTTTACCAAGATTGGCTGTTTTAACAGAATCTTGCAAGTTAGGATGTCCTCTTCTTCTTTATCTTTATGTGTGCCATTCAATGGAGTTTTGCTTGAGATGTTTAAAGGCCTCTCAAACCTAGCCTGGGTTTCTGCAATGTTTAACTACTCATTGCCTTGGTAATGGCTCTTCCCTGTCTCCCAGCAAGGCCATTCTTTTTACTCTGTGTACAGTCATTCTGTCGTGCGCACTGAACCGGTAGTAAAACCAGTTGCATCACACCACTGATTCAAGTGGATATTTGCTAAAGGCAGGAAAATGGACCGAGAAATGTTAAGATGTGAGTTTTTATTTCCTTTTCCCGTTTATTATTTTTTAATGGATGCTAATATTTAAAATATTTTTTTGATTCCATTCTTTGACATTCCACTATATTTCCCTTATTAATCTCTGGCATATTCATTTCAGTCGCTCCCGTTTCAGTTTTACCCTAATTATTTGATCATTTTTATTTTCAAATTCACTGCTGGGGGCTTCTTTCACTATTTCCAAAGTAATTTTATATGTACATCAGAATCATCCTGCATTTTTTTCTGCCTCTATCAATCCTAACCATTATTTGCTTTTTTTTTTTTTTTACTATATTCTTTGAGGCTGCTATAGAATATATTTTTGTCTCAAGTTTTTTTTTTGCAGCAATCATTCTCTTATATAGATTTTCCCTCATCCCAGCCACTTCATTATTCCATCAAAGAGCCTTTTTCATTTTTCTCATTAGTGTTAACTCCACACAATTCTGTGACACCATGTAACATTTTTTCACACAGCTTCAAGTACCTTCCATATCTTATTTCATTAGGTCCATTTTCCATTCATTCTATGGGAGATTAAGTTTCTTACACTGTACTTTTTTTTCATTCAGAACCCATACTTTCTCCTTTTGCAGTCATTCCAATTCAACATATAAATGACCCCACAAAAACGGTGCCAGGCACCATGTCAGCCAAGGACAATCCTAAATAGGATTCTCACCTCACATGGCACCTGCCAGAACTCTCAGTATAAACGGGGCATAGTATCCTCACCTCAGTGTGACTATGGGTTTCCATGTCAAACTGTAGATCACATTGTGACTGGATGTAAACTAAGGGCATATATTGGTCCAGTATCTTATTTTAACAAATAGTGCTGAGCTTCAATGGTTAGTTGGCCTAGACATTGCTATTTGAATATAGATCTTTTTGATATTTATATTTTATTGGGCTCTACTAATCTAGTTGAAATGTTAATTTATATTGCTAGTCCATGTATGCTATGCCATACAATAAATAAATAAATAATTTAATTCCACTCCACATTCTTTCACTTTTTTTATGTTCCTTTCTTCCAACTTCTGACATTATCAAAAAAATGGCTCATCTCATCCACAGAATCCCTCATCTCCTATGCTTCATTAATTCTCACAATCTCTCATAATACACAATCCTGCACTTAGGTTTACCTTCATTCTTATGTGTTTAAAAAAGTATTTCCCTTTTGGAAAATATGTACTCATGAAACCATCATCGTTCTTGTTCATACTTGAGTCTTGCAAGCACATCTTTTATTTTGTTCCAATCAGTCACCTAATTGATCCCTCTCCTTTTGCAGCAACCTTCCAGCATGGCTGACTTCATATCCATTTCCCACAGCCATCCCCCCACTTCCTATAGCAGTGCTTTGTTTGAGTACTAAACAAAGACTGAGTACTGGGACATTTTCATGTCAAAATGCATCAAGTATCACATTCATCGAGTTTTGAAGCAGTCGAGTATCAAGGTACCACTGTAATAAGAATCAGTTGAATTTTTTACTCTATCCAGTAGGAGATTCTTAATTCTACCTAGGATTTCTTTTCACTTATGACTCGAAAAACAAAAAAAGGAATGTGTTGAATCTGCCTACTCAAAAAACAGAAATACAAAACTTGACAAAGCTTATGCCTGTCCTAAAACATAAGCAGTAGTTACATAATACAGAAAACGTTTTAATGAGAAAATGTATTTTAAAATCAACCAAGCCAAATCTATCAATATAAACAGGTGGTGATAGGGCGAACAGGGAAAAATAAGGAATATACAACAATGAGATTGTCTGGCAACAGCCAGACTTAGATAATTCCAGATTAAGGCAATATGGTCAGCCTAGTTAAACTAATTACTTATTGGATTCAGGATAATTTCCTTGACTACATTTTTTAATTTTAGCACATATTGAGTAGGAGGGTGGTTAGAAAGAGTTCTTTGGGGTTTATGTTTCTAGTTTTTCATTCTTGTCTTCTTCTCGTTGCCTTCTTCTGAATACTTACTCTCAGTGTTATGATCAGTAGAAAGTAAAACCCAGTTTCTTTGGGGAGGTAGATTGTTGCTTTGTTAAACAAGGAACATTATTTATAATTATTATTATTGGTCACCAGATGTTAATTTGACATTTTTATCCATTTATCAAGTACTTCCCAAGGACCTGTGATATACAATTTTATCTACCTTTTGATGTTATTATTTCTCACCATCTCTCACCATCTACTCAAGGCAGCGAACATACTTAATACTTCTACCTCCTATTTTTTCCTACAACCACAGCCCAGTGAGGTGGGTTGGGCTGAGATAGAGAGGATTGGCCCAAAGTCATCAAGGTGGCTTTCATAGCTAAGGGAAACCTAGAATGCACAGTCTTCTGGGTTTGGGGCACCAACATTGATATCTGGATCAGAAAAATACTTAGGGACTAAATAAGCCTTCCCAAGGAACCCTGATGGAACAATAAATCCATCATTTCTCCCTTTGTATCAACAGGATCATGAGAAGGGCTCATCTACAGAACAAGAGGAATTCCATCTAATCAGATCTCTCAACAGGGATTAATTTATCAACTATTCTAAAATGTGTTCTTCTGACATGTCAAAATGAGGCCATTGTCCTACTTTAGCTATAATCTCAGGTTTGAATCTTCAGCATCAGTCAGAGGTAGCAGAGCACTACAAATGTATGTCCCTTTCATAGCTAATAGGGGCTTGATTCCTATGCCCCTGACAGACCTGATTCTTCCTCATGTTCCTCTTCTGAGGAAAACTAAGTGTCCAGCTAGGCAGAAACATAGTTATTCCTATTCCTATTGTCAGAATTGCACCCTGCATTTGTATTGTTTCCTTTCAGAAATGCGGAGATTGGAAACAATGGACATCAAAATATGAGCTATTGTCGCTTACCATTACTACCATTGTTGTTGTTAAATAATGTTTCTTGGGTCAGTGGAGCATAAAGATATTGGAAATAAAGATGGTGCTGAAGAAGCATTTTGTCTTTCAACATGACAGGTTCAAGACGAAAATCAATAAAAATTTTAATGGGCTTTTTTTTTTACTCATTTACCCTCTGGAAATTTGTATAGAGTTCTCTATTATAGGCATGATCTAATTCTTTGATTTGTCTTTGGTCAGTACTCCAATGGCCATGCCGTAGGCTTATAACTCTTGAAGGTAATGGTGTAAAACTTTTCTAAACCTTGCTTGAAAGATAGTTACGGTATTTTAGTCCTAGATTTGTGGGTACCTTCAACTTCATAAGCACACTCTGCCATAGAGAAGAAGGCTATAGTAAATCTACAACTATCATCCTAAGTAAAAAAAAAAAAAAGGGGCTACCTTACCTTATGCGATTGGTGAAACATCTTAATTTTAAAACCAATTAGTGCAAGTTGGTTACATATTTTCCCACAATGTATGTTTGCTTTCCTCTTTAACTTTTAAAAGACCCCACATTTAAAAAGCCTGGATAATTATGAACAAAAAATTAAGCAACAGTGGGCTGAAAGTTTTGCTTTGTTGTAAATAATGTGTCTAAATATTTGATACATGAGACATTTTTCAAATAAAAACTGTCAGTTTCTGCATATTTATTTTTAAACACTTATTTTCCAAAAGAATAGGGGTTTGTCACTAAAATAGCATTTCCTGCAGATACTGAAATATTACACACTGCAATAAAAATCAAAGTCTGACTATTATATCTGCTCAGGCTAGATTGCTGAAGCAGAGACAATGTCATTACCTTTTAGGACTGAACGGAGCAAATATTTCAGCCCTCAACAGATGTGTGTCGATATGCATTTGGACACATACTCCTGAGCACATTCACAGGTACCCGGCAGTCCTTCCTACCCCTTAAGTTTGTGTCACTGAGATTCTTCATTAGGCAGAAGTCAAAATAATTGCTCCCGATTTTAATGTTGGCATTTGACAGGCAATCAGATAAAATTGGTGGGTTAAGACTATAAGCTTATCCACATAGATGCTTTATTATGCTTTTCTCTTGGCTCAGAGCTCAAAGGAGATAATGGCAGCATAAATTTTTCTCTCCTCACCTCGTGCACTTAAAACACATCTGGAACGAGGTGTTGTTGTGATGCTCGCTGTACAGCTACTCCTCATAACACGGTTATAGCAGTGGCTGGAGAATTTTCCCTGGCCGTAAACCACTAACTGTGGAGAAAGTACCCTAATCATACAGAATGTATATCAGGGTGAAGCTTCTAAGATCGGGAATTTTATACATTTCCCCTCAGCAAAAAATACATTGATTTACTAACCTAACAATCACATGATGACAGTAAAGTGTTTGTTTCTCTTAACTGCAGTCAATGCGAAGTTGTTCAGCCAAGATACAAATACTGCATGTTTGTTCTTAGAGCCAGAATACAAGAAAGGGGGATTTGCTGTGTAAGAGATGGGGTCACATGTAGAACCATGAGTAACACATAATTTTCACCCGATGCTTCCTGACCTGTGGGTTCCCATCTAGCAATATTGCATATTAGTGGGACTAATTTGCAATTGCTGGACATTGTGTTGCTGAAGTGTTGGAGCTTGAGAAATCACTGGGGAGGCTGTCAAATTTCAACATGCATTCAACTCTGATATTCGAAGAGGTAGGAAAGCCAATCATAATGGTTGTATGTACTATGTGCATCCATACCATATCCAAAGAGCCTTGGTGGTGCAATGGTTAGAGAGCAGTACAGCAGTACTTCTGCTGGCTGTCAGTTCAAATCCCACCAGCTCAAGGTTGACTCAGCCTTCCATCCTTTCAAGGTGGGTAAAATGAGGACCCGGATTGTTGGGGCAATATAGTGACTCTGTAAAACTGCTTAGAGAGGGCTGGAAAGCACTATAAAGTGATATATAAGTCTAAGTGCTATTGCTACCAGATTGCATTCTACCATGGAATGGACATGTGAGTGAAATACTAGGTCTTCCACAAGAGCAGTTGATTTTGGAAGGGAATTCCCCTGCCACATAGTTTACCAAAGCATGAGGTTCTAGTCCAGTGGTGGGGGACCTATGGCACGCACGCCAGAGGTGGCACTTAGTGCCCGAGCTCAACTTCACCATGTTTCTCCATGGCATTCTTGCCATCATTTGCAGGGAAACAGAAGCTCACGAAAGAAAAAGACCATGCCTCTTGCAGAGCTGCCAGTGTTGTGATGCTCTGCCTCCCAACGGCCAGCTGGTGTTTGGCTCTCGGGTGCGGCATGTGCACGCACCTTGCAGTTTCAGAACTCAGTTTCCAAAAGGCTCGCCACCACTGCTCTACTCCTTTCAAACCCACTTTCGACTATTTGTGTTAAACAGGGATTGATTAATTAATTTCTAGGCTTTACCCCGGTTAGCCAATCGAACAATCCATTTTGAAGAATTCTAGATCCTTCATAGCTAAAACAGCATTGCAGAATATGAGTTAAGTCCAGGAACTGGACAGAAGGAGCAAGATCAAAGTGCTGGCCTGGAAACCAGGAGACTGTGAGTTCTAGTTCTAGGCCTGTTTTAGACATGAACACTGTCTGAGTGCCTTTGGGCCATTCTCTCTCAGTCCAACCCAACTTCCACGGTTGTTGAAGTGAGGAAAGTAGGAGGATGGGATAATAGGTAAGTTCCTTGAGTTATATATAAAAAGACAGAATAAAAATAGTATGGTTGGTCACACAGTTAGCCGGCTGTTAAGGCTGGATTTAGCACTTGTATTGAATCCTTAACAAGGATCTGGGCTAGCCAGATGTTAGTATTTCATGGTATTAAAAGTGGCAGGATGTAAATAGTTCTGAGTAAAGCTGTCTTTTGCAATTATTGATGGTGATTTTGTGAATGTTGATGATGTTCAAGTAGTGCCACAGATGTTTTGAGACTGCCCCCTAAGGCACCTATTATTACTGGTATTATCTTTGCTTTCTTTTGCCACAGTTGTTCTACTTCTATTTACAGTTTTTTATATATATATTTTGTGATTTCCCCCCCCCCCCAGTTCTTTCTCTTCTCTTCTGCCCTGTCCAGGTACTGCAAGATCCACTAATGATTATCATTTAGAAATGTGTTCCTGCCCAATGATATTATTATGTAATTGTGATTATGTAACCATTATAAATGTGTCATCACATCATTATAGTCCATCCGCTGTCACACATAAATATCTGGAAAAAAATGATTGAACTGAGACATCTGGCTAAAAAAGACTGCCAAATTTCATTGCAATATATACCTAGATTCTTTCTTACACATACACAAACAGAGCCAATCTTTCCCTCGGAGATTTCAGTTGCATCAAGATAGCTGTGGAGGGAAAATTGAAGCATTCTTCCTAACAAAGCAATCTCGATGTAGCTAAGATTGTTAGGAAGTTATTGCTTCCGTGTCCTAAGCTGCCTGCTTTTTTAGTGTCTGTTCCTGGGGGTATAAAAAGAAAGTCTCTTTTAAGTCAGTCTCAACACCTGGTAGCTTTACGTACATTCCCATATTATTTTATTGGCAAAAACTTAGAAATGATTTTCTATTCCTTTTGAGGAATTATTATTTTGCTTTTTAAAGAAACCTGTTCATTTGTTTTCATACTTGTAGACCAGAAAGACTATGCCAGTTAAAATGAAAAACAAACACAATTAAAATATCAGAAAATTAAAGTCTATAAATACAGTAAGAACAATTATTTAGTGTGCTTATCCTAAGCAGTGTTATAGACTGAAAGCTGTGTAAAGCAGCTTGGTCTTAATCACTTTTCTGGAGGTCAGCAGGAAGGGCACTATGAAACTCCAGGGAAGGCTGTTTCACAGGAGATACAACCAAGACACATGCACACATCCTACCCCCCCCCCCCCCGGAAAAAACACCTGTGTAGAGCCCTCCTCATTTTTTGTCAAAGTGTGCAGATTGGGTGAACAGGTCCCACTTGATGTTTTATCTGCAGCTTTTCCTAGTGATCTCTTATGAAAATGTGAACCAGCTTGCCTTCTGAGTAGTAAGAGATGTAGTACATATAATTTATAACTGCAAAGGGTAATTAATGTAGAGTATTGTGCCATGTTCTACATGGCTTTGCCACCGCAAATTTACAGCTATCCAGAACGATTAGAGCCAATGACACTTACCAAATAACATAGCAAGAGTACCCCCAAAATCACTAAATTATGGGATTTGAGCAGAAATTCTATTCAAGAGCAAGTAGCAAGTATTTGCAGTATAGCCAAGAAACCTGTGATTTCTCCTTGGGTAAGATAGTGATGTTTGTTTGGTTGGTTGCTTGCTTGTTTGTTTGCTTGTTTGTTTGGCCCATCTTCCCTATAAAGTGACTTTTTTAACAGGAAAAAAAACCCCTGAATGCTACAATTTTATTTTTAACAGAATAGTTCTGCAGACATGTACTGCTCCACCGAATGCATTATTTTGATTGTTCATACTGGAAAGTGCCCCTTAAATTATAGATTTGCACAAGAAAATGAGAAGATTTTTCAATGCATTGTTCCGGATTCTGTTTTTCCCATCATGTTGTCAGATGCAGTGATTGCTTCCAGAGCAATCTGTATAAATTGAGCAAGCAATAAAAACAGAACAAACAAAAGTGAAGAATAAAATATGTATCAATTTAAACAACAATCATAAACACTCTTTCCCCCATGGTTTTGTATACATCTTACAATTATGTCTATTTTTAATATAGATTTCAAAGGTTTATTTCTTGCATGAGCTGATTTTCAAGATTAAGTGCACTTTTATAGTTACAGACCAAACTTACAATTATAATTAAGCATATTAATGGTAAAATGGTAAAATAGAGCAACACATATAAAATAGGTCATATGTATTACAGATCAAGGATACATAGGTTCATGTAAATTGTCTCTAAGCATGTCCAAACACTTGAAAATAAATGCTTAAAAGCTCAATTATTTCTAAACGCTAGAAAATATATATTTGGAAATCTGAATGATTCTGCACTATAGTGAGCAGTGTGGTGGCTTAGTAGTGAAGACAGTCATCTCTCACTTGGAAGGTTGAGAATTCACTTCTAGGTAGTGGCAGATGTTTATGTTCTAAAACACAAAGAAAAAAAAATCTACTGTGAACTCTGTGTGGTGTCAGGAAAGGTATCCGGCTAGTAAACGCTCAGCTCCATCCAGTCATGACAGGGCAGAGGTGAAATTCATCCAGTTTGCACAGGTTCTATAGAACCAATTATTAGAAGAAATCTCCTTTTGTTTTTTTCCCATTTTACAGGGTTAATCCTGTAAAGATTAACTTTACAGGGTTAATCCTGTAATTAAGGCAGTTGTTTCTAGCCTAATCTTTATTGCCTTGCTCACAGAAACTGCCTCTCCCCTTATTACATTGTAAGTTTGGTGAAGTTTAATTCTGTGCTTGGTGATGTTTAATCCTTTAAGCCCACAGAACCGGTAGTTAAAAAAATTGAATTTCACCATTGTAACAGGGTTGTAAAAAGGGAGTTTTAATGGTTTTCCACTATAATTATTTCTTCTGATCAAAAAAGGAGAGAGAAGGGGGGGAAGAGAGAGAGAGAGAAGCCTTCAGTATGATGATCACATTTCACAAATGTTTGCTACACGTGTAACTATGCACAGTTTTATATTATACTTTCCAGAGCCATGTTTGTGAGATGGGTGGCTATATAAATATCATCAATCAATCAATCATATGATTGCAGGGCACTTGCGCACAAAGCTCAGTTTGTGTAAATGGAACTTTATGCCCAAGCGCAAGCATCCTCCACTCATGTGAGTGGAGTTTTGTTCATGAGGACAAGCGCCCTCTGCTTGTGCAAATGGAGCTCTGTGCGTGTGCACACACTTGCCTGCCACTCACTCAAATGGAGCTTCTTGCACACATGCTTGCCCATTTCTCCCATGGTCCGGTTTCAAATAGACCATGGCCCAGTAGTGGGCTGCCCCCCGCCCCAGGGATCGGGGACCCCTTGTATAAAGAATCTAGTAATGAAGTAATTGGTAATCTTCATTTGTGAAGGAAAATCTATTTTTAAAAGTGTAATTTGTCCAAAGGTGAATGCGTTCAGCTGAAAGTTTTCTTTCTTTTTAAAAAAATATTTTGAAACAAGCAAATGTGGAACCAATTCATTGAGTGTAAATTACTGCCAACTTTAGCTGAAATAACATTGTGCTTCTGAGATTCTCAGATGTCTAGCCACAGGGAGCTACACGGGGAATATTTTTAACACATCTACAAAATTTAAAATATATCACTAAGGGACTTCAGATGGATTTGACACAGTGCCTGAAGGAATTTATAATCATAAACTGGTGAATGAATTGCATTGAACCATGTATATAATATGCTCATCTATGAAAGGTACACGTTTACTATCCTTTGCACTGTATCATATTTAATTAATGCATTACTGAGGTTCTATCAGATGTATGAATTGCTGTTTTTCATATTTGTGTGTGTGAACATATTAATGATGAGCACATCAGGATGAAAAAGTCATTCCTGGATAGTATCTCAGTGGAAAAAATTCCGTAAAATTATATTCCAAAAAGATATGATTATGACAGTTCTGAAAACACAAAATCAAAAACAAACTTTATGCATGGTAGTATCTGGCACCTGAATTGAAGGCCCTTTTAACAACCATCCCAAAGGTGTGTGTGTGTGTGAGTGTTTGTGCAAATGAGCTGGCACAAATGTGTATTCATAAATATCAGCCCCTATGGTGGATACTGGTTAAGGAGATGGCTGTATTTAGATCTATAGATCCTTCTTTTTCAGACCTATCCCATGTATTGTATTACTTGTTTATTAAAAGTTTATTGATTTCATTAACTACAGATTCATTCTCCTATTTCTCTTTTCTACTAGGATGGTTTGGACTACTGTTATGCTGACCCCAACAGAGAAAGTTCAGCTCACAGCTGACTTTGACAATCACAAACACACGTGCACAAACGGCAATAAACACACAAACACACATAAGTTGGCCCTGGTTGCAGTTTGGATGAAGGATAACAGTAAACCCCATGTCTATTGACTAGACCAGGGATCTCCAACCAACCAGTGCGTTCCCACAGGATTGGCCTCCTCGGGGTTCCATTGTCGGGATGATGTTGTCTCACAACCCTGAGGGTTAGGGCCTTCTCTGTGGCGGCCCCCTCCCCATGGAATGAGCTTCCCCTGGAGATCCGCACTATTACGGATCTCCAGGCTTTCCGATGCACCCTGAAAACCCATTTATTTCAACGAGCTGGCCTGGCCTGATACCTTAGGGT
>JAEANM010024431.1:0-11157 GCA_017656035.1 Myanophis thanlyinensis
GATCGTGGAGTACAGTTCACATCTCAGTTTTGGCGAGAATTCCTGAAGTTAATTGGCTCCTCCCAAGGATTAAGCTCTGCCCATCATCCGCAGACTAATGGGACTTGTGAGAGAACTAACTCCGTTCTAGAACAATATCTTCACTGCTACATCAATTATCAACAAGACAACTGGGCGGAGTTACTTCAGTTTCCGTTTCCGTTTCAGCATTACTTAAAGTTGCAATACATAAAGTAACAATCCTGGTCAATATATTGTCAACCCAACTGTTAGATTTACATTCCTAACAGGGAGATTGTTCCTTCTGGATAATAGCCAATGCCTTTGGAAAAGGAGATCAGATTTGAAAGGGGGAAAACAGCCTTAAGGGTTAAGTCTTTCCAACAAGCAGCAGGTGAAGGCAGAGGTTTGGGGAGTGGGGAAGACATTGTGTAGATGTGCCACATAGCCATCTGCCTGTCATGGCCACAGGCAAGCAAAGACGGAGTGGGTGGGCAGCTGTGTGGCGCATCTAGCAGGCTGGATCGTGTGCCTCCCCACCCTTGTGCCTCTGCCTTTTGCTGGTGCCAGGTAGCAAGGTAGGTGGTGGGGTGGGGTGGTGCCACACTGCTGCCTCTGAACACTCAACTGCCACAATCTGATCTCATCCTCCTGCTCTGCAGCACCCTCAAGCAAAGACAGATGATGGGATTGGCCTCTCCCACATGCCTCTGCCTGCTGCTTGGAAGGACTTACCTGCACTGTGCGGGCTACACAGTCCCAGAGGGGGCTGGCAAGTTGAAACTGCTTCTGGACACCATCTCACTCACACACACAATCGTCACCTCCTATGCTGGCCATGCCCACCCATCCCGAGTGCTGATATTCTTAAGTGGGGCTTATTTTGGGGATACGGCTTATATTGCAAGCAACATGAAAAATCATGCTAGGGCTTATTTTCTGGTTGGGTCTTATTTTCGTGGAACCCAGTAGTTAAGAAGGAGCCAAATCATTAAGCAAACAAAGAAAAAAATTCACCTGAGCAGACAAAAAAAGTTGGGTCTGAGCACATGCAACACCCCCTCAAGTCCCATCAACAACTACCAACTACAAATCAAGATCAACTATCAATCTTGTGAATCGACATTCAAGGACTTTGGGGGATAAAAGTGGTTCTGAATTCTGTTCCCTTTTTTGAGTTGTTTTTGGATCCAGATTTGGTGGCTTTTGTTCCTCTGGCTAGTACCTGACAGTCTAGTTGAGACATGGATAAGTATGAGAGTGTGCTTTTATGTGCACATGTGAGAAACAGCAAATGCCCACTGTTACTAGTAATGTTTTAATATTACTGAGTCTCTGTGTATTCCAAAGAACCTGTTGTATGTCTCAGTGTTTGGTTGAAAATTTGAGTGTATCCCTAATTAATTCCTGCTGTTGCTGTATGACCTGTCTGGTTTACCAGCACATATCTGGAAAACCCAGATAGAAAGTAAGAGGGGCTTACAACAGGCTGAGTGATTGGCCATAAACTGAACCTGGCAGTACATATAACAATTTCTGTATTAATCAAACTCTAATAGATTACCATTCAATTGCTGTGAGACATAGATGTCAACTTGCTGCTTTCATTTTGAAGAAAAAACACACTTTCTGATCAAGCCAAAGCATTTTGTTACTTACAGTCACCCACCAATTGATTCTGGGATGTGCACATACAGGAGATGGAACTATGTTCCTTTCATACCATTGCTCCTCCTGCAATTAGTATTTGCAATAATGGTAACCCCAAAGCCAGAGGTAACACTGGGTCTTCAAGATCAATAGCTCTTGATAGTCTTTGGTCCCTCCAAAAGATTACCTTTATCTGTATAAATGCATTTGTGTATAAACTTTGAGCATGGAGATTTAAAATATCATATCTTTTCTTAAGATTTCAGAGATCCAACATCTTGGGGCTATTGAGTATATTTTATATTTTGAGAGCTATGGTTGCTTGGTGGGGAGAGAACTTACCCATTCAAAATTGCCAAACTAAAATGAAAAAAAAAATGGTAGAGAGCACTGAAGGTATGGAGGTGTCTGTTGCTATAGAGATAACACTGGGGTCACAAGTCTAGCAGGATCAACACTATCATATAGCAGAATGAAGCAACAGTTTTTTGTAGATCTGAGGAAAAAAGTTGCTGTTGCCCAGCTGTTCCTTCTGAGCTTCCGAGAACTTTTCTCTTTGAGAACACAACTAAGTGTATCACACAACTTGTCTTGCATTCCCTGTACTATCCTTCAAGTGCAGTTGAAGATTTGTTAGTTCAGCTGGTTTCTATAAATGGAATAGAAGAAAGTACTATCTTGTCCTTGGCAGGAGACAAATTGTTATATCTCCCAATTAGCTGGATAAATGATTTAGATGTTAGGTATCAAATTTTTAGTGTAGCCTAAATATATCAAAATGTATACATTTTATCCCATGGAGACATTTCTTATGC
This sequence comes from Myanophis thanlyinensis, assembly GCA_017656035.1. Taxonomy (NCBI): domain Eukaryota; kingdom Metazoa; phylum Chordata; class Lepidosauria; order Squamata; family Homalopsidae; genus Myanophis; species Myanophis thanlyinensis. The sequence continues at coordinate 2,466 of JAEANM010024431.1, forward strand.
AATCTCTAAAACATATAAACTTTGCATCCTTCTCACCCATCTTATACATCTAAATGGTGTACAATACTAACCAGTCATCTCCCACATTGAAAGCATTGAGACTTTTGGTGAATCCTTGCATGTTGTTAGGACTAACTCTCTGAAGGAAGTCAATATAATCTTCTGAATGAAAGCGACACATGTCATGCTGAGAAGCTTGATATGGCTTAAATACCTGCAGAAAAAAATGCTTTTGTTCACAGTTGAATTCAAATAGTAATGAAAGAGTTGTTAAACCACGAACTTCTAATTTATGTTAAGTTCTAGTCACAATTTCCAAATAAAATAATATGTTCTTTTTTTAAAAAAGTTATGCAATATCTTAAATAATAGCCATTTTATTATTGAACAAGCTTATGAGGCTAGGGTTCACTTTCTCAGATACATGTGGTAGGTTACCATAAACTGACAAGCACAATTACATTTATGTATACACACCATCTCACCCATCTACATGCAATTGGGGAGGAAAGAATGGAGAAGACTTCAATTGGAGAAGGAAGAAACGTAAATTGGATAGTGTTAAATATAAAAAGACAAAACAATTAAAACTATTACTACTACTATTACTACTACTAAACACAATTCTTCAAGAATAACAATTGAATTAGTAACAGCACTCCAAACACAGGACCAAATTATGCACAAGAATCAAGAGTAACTCAGCATTAGTACAGGATCTAAAAACTTTTAGCTGGGGAACAACTGGGCTATTAGATGTGACTAAATGGATATAAGACTAAGTATCATGACTATCAAATAATCAATCTTAATCACAACTTCCACCAGAAACACATTAAGTTTTTGTTAATCTTTGGTTGGTGCACTGGGAATGTCTGTGGAGTTGGCTCAGAAACTGGTGCTGGTGCTCAGAAGCTGGGGAATCTGCTATTGGGACCTTCTGCATTGGCTCCAGCTTTTGAGTCATTTCCAAAGGCATCCCCAGTTAAAGAACACTGGAGTAGTTCAATCAGGAGGTGATCAAATCTTCCAGATAATTGGTGATATTCATTTAAAAATTGCTACATTGGCTACCAGTAGGCTTCCCAAAACAGTAAAAAATGCTATAAACGTCTATAAAGTTTGCTACTGGATTATATCAGGACCACCTTACAAAGCCCAATTCAACCAGTCTGGTTTGACATCAAAGATAATTTTGACTCCACATGAGGTGAGTTTGGTGTGGACCAGAAGATGAAAATTCTCTTTACTAGACCCATACTATGGGACTTGATGGTTCCAAGCTTGCTTGCATTCATAAAGATCCTAACCACTGTTTTATTTCAATGAGCCTTTGGCAAAGGCAACCATCTGAATATAGTATTACAGAATATAGTATACCGTGTTTTTATTTGCTGTGAACCGCCTCGAGTCCTTGTGGAGATGGGGCGGTATATAAATTTAATAAAATAAATAAATAAATAAATATTGTTTATCATATCAAATCATATCACTCACATCATAATCATGATGTGATATTCACTTACATCACAATCATTTTTAGTTAATTATTTTCTTTATGAACCATTCAGTGGCTATTTATGTCAATTTATGAATATCATAATAAAAAGCAAAGATATAAGATCCATTCATGTGGATGGAATATGCTATATTCTATCACTTTCCAGCAATTCCTCCCTACATTTATATAGAACAAATTGGGCAATAGTGAGAAAATTATAAAACCATTTTTCAACCTTCCAAAATGATCTTAACATACTACACTTTAAACAATATAAAATGACTAAATTGGTATTTATCAAGAAATTACATTATACACCTGTAACTGGAAAGGGTCAGCATATTTTAATAACAATACATACATTTCATATATTAGACTTGATCAACGTCTGGAGCTTCTGTAAAAAAACAAAATCTTGCCTCCCTAACAATACATCCTAACTGGAACACAATGGGAGGGTTTTGGATTCTATGCTCATCACAACGAGGAGCGTATCAGGTAGGACCAATGCCCTTTCTCCATTGTGGATGAGCATAGAAACCAATGATTGGGACCTACCAAAGCTAAACAGTCCCAGGGTAGGGGCCTTTGATTAATTTAATGGTCGTCTGCTAAATGAACCTGCTGCAGAATCCTGCAGCCAAAAGCAGCATCGGATGAAGCAAAAGTATCTAAGTGATAATGCCGAATAAAAGGATAAGGTGAGGACCAGGTGGCTGCTTTGTATATTTCTTCTAAGGAAGATTGTGTAGACCAGGCAGCAGAAGTAGAGGCACTCCTAAGTGGAGTGTGCCATAATGCAACTTGGGATTGGCAAACGTTGGGCTTCATACACGGTGGCTGTGCATGCCCTGACCCTCTACCTATGCCAGAAGAAGCAGCTCTGGACCCTAAGGAGCCTGGTTGAAAACTTACAAATAAGGCTTCCATTTGCCTAAAGGAGGAAGTCGTCTTTAAGTATATGCAGAGCGCTCTGCGGGTATCTAGAGTATGTCACTCTTTCTCTTTAGGGTGTGAAGGATGGGGACAAAAATCTGGAAGAATCAGTTCCTGTGATCTATGAAAACTTGTATTTACTTTAGGCAAAAAGGTTGGGTCTAATCTGAGTACAATCTAATTGGGGTGGAAGATACATAGATCTTCCCGCACTGAAAGTGCCACCAATTCTGATATCCGGCGAGCCGAAGTGACAGCCACTAGAAAAGAAAACTTAAGAGAGAGAAGGCGTAATGAAGATGTGCGCAGAGGTTCAAAGGGATTCCTTGGGAGGGCTCTAAGAATCTTAATCAGATCGCAAGTGGGATATCTATGTATGACAGGGGGCCTGCTGTTGACAGCTTCCCTTAAAAAACTCCTCTAATAGTTTGGTTATGAGCTAGAGACTTCCCCTTCCCTGTATGCAAAACTGTAGATAGAGCTGCCACCTGCCTACGTAAAGTATTGGGAGATAGGCCCTTCTCCAAACCATACTGTAAAAAATCCAAAATCTGAGAAATAGAAGCTAGAGTAGGATTGATATGAGAGTGAATACACCATTTGGAAAAGGTGGTCCACATGGTGTCATAAATCCAATTAGTAGAGGATCGTCTGGAAGCCTGGATGGTCTGGATGACTGCTTCTGATACATTGGCACTTCTCAAAGCCAGCCGTTCAATCTCCAGGCAGTTAACTGGAACCATCCTGGGTCGGGATGAATTATCAACCCCTGCTGGAAAGAGAGACACTGGAGAGGAAGACGCCAGTGATGGGCCACTGATAGGGCTATTAGGTCCGCGAACCATGGATGTCTCGGTCAAAATGGGGCCAACAAGATGACTTCTGCCTGTTCATGCAGAATCTTCTGGATGAGAGCAGATATCAGTGGCAAGGGTGGGAAGTCATAAAGAAGACCCAGGGGCCAAGGACTGCGAAGAGCGTATGTCCCCTCTGCCAGATGGCAACGATAGCGAGTGAAGAATGAGGTACTTGGATGTTGGATGGAGATGCAAATAGGTCCACAACTGGTAGACCAAAGTGAGCTGTCAGCTCCCTGAAAATTGATAGGTTGATCTGCCACTCTGCATGATCTATCTGCAAACGACTCAACCAGTCTGCTTGAACATTCTTGATACCGGAGATGTGTTGACCCCGGATAGAAATCAGATGTGTCTCCGCCCAGCAACAAAGAGTCCAGGACTCTGCCCTGAGAGAGTGTGATTGTGTGCTGCCCTGCCTGTTGACATAGGCTTTGGCTGCCACATTGTCAGTGAGCACTAAGACATCCTTCCCTTGAATAATCTCTGCAAAGGTGAGAAGGGCCGGACAAATGGCTCTAAGCTCTAGCCAATTGATGCTATGTGACCTTTTGGTTAGAGACCACTGACTCTGTGCCATGAGCGAGCCCGAGTGAGCCCCCCAGCCTAGCAAACTGGCATCTGTGGTGATAACAACAGTAGTTTGAGGTTGGAAGGAACTTTCCTTAAGCAAGGAAGGGGATTGCCACCACTTAGTGAATGCAGGACCTCAGTAGGGAGACAGACTGTGGAAGAGGAGTTACTGCGACCATCTCTTTGAGCCAGAAGCAGGAACCACTGAATCGGGCATAAATGTATCCTAGACCAGAGGACAATGTCTATACAAGATATATACTTGCCTAACAACTGTGACTATTGTGCGAGGGGCACTGCTGATTGTTGCTGGACTTGGGCTGACGATTTCCGAATACTGTCAATTCTATCCTTGGAGAGGAAGATATAATTTGTGGTGTCAATAATGGATCCTAAATGCCTTAAACGATTGGTAGATGTTAAATGACTCTTGGAGACACTGACTAGAAATCCATGACTTTGCAAAGTATCAAATGCAGTACGGATGTCCTCTAAGGCTTCAGAATAGGAACTAGCCTGTATGAGGATGTCATCTAGGTAGGCCTCTAGGCGTATAGGAATGGTAGTCGCCCTTCCTGACACAGCCCAAGATGGACTTAAGAGAATGCATTTTAAAATGCCTGTATTCAATGTATACATTGAGTCTCTTAAGGTCAAGAATTGTTCTCCACCCACCCAAGGATTTGGGTACCAGGAATACTCTGGAATAGAAACCTGAACCTCTCTGGAGGAAGGGGGCAGGCTCTATGGCTCTGATATCTAACAAGTACTGTATTGCTGCCTGCATGAGAGATCTTTTATAAATAGTGTGGCTAACAGGACACTTGACAAAATGTCTTGGAGGAATGGAGAGAAACTCAAGAGCTAGTCCATCTCAAATGGTATTGAGGACCCACCTGTCTGATACAATCTCTGCCCACTGGTCTGTGAAAAAATGCAGTCTCCCACCGATGAGGGCACTGGAAGGGGGGTTACTTTCATCTCCTGAAGGGGCAACCTCCAGTGTTTCAAAAGGGGCACCTGTTTTGAGGAGGGAGCCTGTACCTGTCTCTGTACAGATCCTGAGGACGATCAGGGCGATGACCAAAAGACCTCGGTTGTTAAGCCGGTGCTGGTTGAGAAGATCTAATGGAAGCAGGCTGTTGGAAAGGAGAAAACCTGTGACCTGACTTTTTTGCCTGGGAGGGCAAAATCTTTCTCTTATCCTTTGACTCAATTAATAGGGGGTCAATAGCCTCCCCAAAAAGCTGGTCACTTTGAAGCGGGGCTGAAGCAAGCCTCCACTTGGCCTTGGCATCTGCCTGCCAGTGTCTGAGCCAAAGGAGTCTTCTGAAAGTCGAGGAAGAACCCATGGCCCTGGAAGAGAAGCAGATGGAATCAAGCGTAGTGTCAGAGCAGAATTGTGTGGCCGCTATGATTTTATTGACATCCTGCTGTATCCGGATATCATCAGCAGGAAGTCTATCCTGTAGCTGGCGCAACCACATTAAAATGGTGCCACTAAAAAAAGTAGCTGCTGAAGAATCTCTGATGGACCATGCCGTCAATTACTATCCTCAGGCTTGAGTGAATCAGCAGGGTCCCCAAATTCAAATCAACTTATTCAGCACATGCAGAGTCATACATGGTACAAAATGCAGTGAAATCCATAAGATATCACAGAAGGGGGATACTAAGGAAGCAACTGAGTCTTCCACCCAGGGAAGTTGAAGCATGTCAGCAAGGTCACGATCAGGTTGATAAAATCTCGTATCAGTGCTGGTAGGAGAGATCTGGTTGCCAGGCTTGAGCCACTGCTTTTTAATGCAGTCCAGTACCACCTGTGGAGTAGGTACGTCGTCGCTTTGAAGAACTGGGGTGGCAAACAGAGGATTTGTGGAGCGCTTAGATGTAGTAGCACTCTCTGCGGATGGTGAGGGCTTCTGTAAGTTGGCTGTAGCCTTGGCCTTGTACAGCAAGGAACGAAACAAACCCAGCAGGAACAAGCCTGCCGTGTAAGAATTATCGGTTTGGGGATTCTCATCATCTGAAAGATCCACTCCCCTAGATTCCTCCTCTTCAGAGTCTGAATCCCAGGAGGCTTGAGATCCTGTTTGCTACAGATCAATGTTTGGTTGATCCCGTGGAAATTCAGAAGATGTAAGGACAGGTTGAAGGGTCGATGACCCCTGCAGTTGCTGAAGACCAGCAAAACCTTGTGCAATTGCGGAAACTAGGGAGGACTTCAGCTGTGTTACAACTTCAAAAAGCTCTTCCCTGCCACATAACCTGCAGCAGTGGGAGTAAATGTGGCAGAAGGGGCAGCTGATCTAGCAGGGGAAGGTGACATCTCCCGTGATAGGCCTGGAGAGAGCCCAGGTTGTGACTGGTCAACAGAAGGCCTCAATGTGGCAGAAGAAACAATAGGCTCCCTATGGGACACGGAGCATCTTGATTCTGCTTTTTAAAATTCTTTTTCCAGAGCCTTTGTCGCCTTGAAGCAGGTTTTTCCTTAGATTTAGAGGAGATCTGTGCAGAGCCTTGTTCTTTATTTTATTGGATAAGGCTCTGGATGATTTACTGGACCTGTTCTGTATAGGCATAGTGGAAACTGAAGTGGGAGATAGACATGGAGTTTCCTCCTCCCTAATTGCCCAAAGGGCTGTGGTTCATATTCCATGATATTGGCGGTGCATCGCAAGTCCAAGGTATTCAAAGGGAAAAGCTGCCTCTTAAAGATAATAGAGTAATTGTTCCTTTAGCCAGGAGAGGGAGCAAGAGCCTAGCAAGAGGCACTGAAATCTGCCTGGCAACAAATGACTAAGAACAGAATCTGCCTGACAACAGGAAAAAAAATGGCAGTTTACATGAAAAAGTTCCTTTGAAAGAGGACAGAAAACTACTTAATGCTCTAAATTGCAGAGAAGAGCTTAATCCCTTGACTCTCTGAAATCCTCAGTTGTCCAGAAAATTTTTTGTTAATGCCACAGAGGCTCTAAAGAGAGGAAATGAGAGGGGGGGAACTCCTCCCTCCTAAGTCTATCCCCCCCTCCCAGGGGCGTAGCCAGAGGGGTAGCCAGGGTGGCCAGTGCCACCTCTAAAAATGTCCTTGCCACCCTTGTTGCCACCCCTCTAAAGACGGCAACAGGGAAACGTTTTTATTTTGAGAATCTGTAAGCCAGTTTGTGCAGAAGAAAGATTATTAATAACATAACTGTGGACCCCCTCAATAAATCCTTGCCACCCTCAGGCCACCCCCAGTTTAAAAATCTAGCTCCGCCACTGCCCCCTCCGGGCAACCATTTCATGCCTTTTCCAACAGCTGAATACCTGAGGGGAATAAAGAGCCAAGCAAGCCACAGGAAACAGGCAAAACAATTAACAGGCTGCTTAAGGTCTGAGAGAAGAACCTCCTCAGCCAGCAGCCTGTGAGCAGTCAAAGAGCAGGCAATCAGGGGAATTAGAGCTATTTGAGGCTTGGGGACCTCTTCAGCCAGCCGCTTGCTTCTTTTTCTAGCCCGATCTACCAGCCGATAGTCAGGGCAGAGAAGGAGCTGCTGCGCCAGTCTCCTTGCAGCCAGAAGCGTGCTACAGCTGGGGTCTGCCTGCAGGAGTGAAGCTGCAAGGCAGACAAAGTGAAAGCTTCTCCTGCGGGACTTTCAGGCCGTCCGGACATTGGAGAGGAAAAAATCCCTGCGTTCCCTCGAGAGAGGCAAGGCTGAAGCTATCAGCCAAAGCCCAGCTGAGCAGCGATCGCCTCCCCCTTGCGGGGGAAAAATACGTGATCAGCGGCCTCCCTGTAGACTTTTAAATTGAATATGCCCTTGTACATGAAATAGAGTATAGAATCCAATGATTTTTTTAAAAATGGTGAGTTCCAGAAACAACTTCTGATCAGAAGTTGAGTCGAAGAATCTAAGTCTATTCACCTCAACAAGGAAATTTCATTGGTTGACTCAACTGAGATCAGAGGGGAGATCACCCAATTATTGGATTCTATGCTCATCCAGAACTGAGAAATGTATGTGTACACACACACACACTGCTTATACTGAACTGTTGTTATCTATTCTAGTGCTTAAGGCAACTTTAAATGTAATACAATATAAAATGGTAATTTATTTTAAACAAAAAATCCCGGCATTAAGAAGATTTAAAAAGAGTCCACAAATAAAGTGCAGCTTAAATATACTCTGGAAATAAATTCCTCTGATCATTTTGAAAAAAGGAGTCCACACATACTTCACAAGAAAGAAGCAACCCTAAGAAAAGCAGAATTTCTAATTACCCACAATGGCTGAAACACAGAAATTTATGTATGAAGATTATCTCCTGCTTTCCCTCTAGGATTTTAATGGAGCTTACATAATAATTGCTTTTTCAGTTTTCCTCACACCAACCCTCACTAAGTACGCATAGGCATATAATGGGGAGAGGCAAAGAGAAGTATACAAAATTCTCAAATGTGCAGAGCTGGATAGTTTAACACTAAAAATGAAGGGCAAAGAGGATAAAGAATATTATAGGCTTTGGAATTTATTATATGATTGGATTAATAAAGAACAGTTAATTTAATTAATTTTTAAATCTAAATTTTAAATTTTATATTAATCGATTTTAAATTGTGGGTTTTGTTTTTAATTACTTAAATTATATTTTAATTGTTATCTAATCAGCCGTTATTTATTTATTTTAATTGATTTTAACTGTATTCTGTATTTCTATTTTGTTTTTATTGGCTGTAAACCGCCCCACGTCCTGAGGAGCGGTATATATATATATATATATGTTGGTTAATTATTTTTACTGCTGGTACTTTAAAAATTCAGGGAGACCGGTATAGATC